>JAAAKG020106118.1:0-15656 GCA_010014905.2 Druon quercuslanigerum | reverse complement strand
ACAGAATTTTGATGTCAGTAATAAGACAATTTGACCTTCATACGACCTTCTACAGGTGACCTTGACCTTAGACCTTAGACTCTCTTAACAATATATCTACATTTTTATTAATATTCTAGTTGATAAAAATTGTAAGAAATAAAAAAAACTGTTGATTGTTTTTTATTATTTAATATGGGGGAAATTCTGAATTTAAATAATTGTAAATGATTAAAAAAAAACAATGAATTATTTAAAAAATTTACAATAATCTGAAATAAAAATTACTGATGAGCAGAATCAAAAGTATAAGAGAGCCCTAATCAAGCACCACCTCTCTGCGTGGCCTATTCGGTCCTGCCTCAAAGAAAGAGGTGAGCAGCAGACCGGCTCGGAACAGTGATCGTCGACTATGGTCGGCTAAAACTCAACTCAGGTACGATTGAACATTTTTAATCGTATCTCGGGAACCGATGAAGATTTTTTAGGTTTCTTTGGTTTAACTTGAAGATAAAATTTCAGGCTCTATCTCGCATAATTTTCAGATTTTTGCAACAATTTTCGTAGGTCATGCTAAAAGTTGAAGTCGACGTATAAAAGTTTAGAAAATCCATAATTTTTTTTTAACTTATCACGTGCTGTATTCTCTTTAGCAGATTAAAAAAAAATCTGTTTGACATTACTAGACGTGGAATTTCATAAGCTTTTCAACTGTTTTTTAAAAATGCCCTGTCATCTTTTTTTACTGAGTTATCGTGGTTAAAAGCCAGCAGTAATGTTTCAGCTAGCAATAATTATATTTTCGAATTGGGTTCTATTAATTTAGTTTGCATTTATGTGAAAAAATGAGAAAAAAACAAACAGAAAAAGGCGAATAGGGATAAGTCAAAAGACTGTGGAGCCTGTCTTAAGTAAATAGGAATTTTGATTATTCGTAAACTAAAGAATAACATTTTGCATAAAATTTAAAGCTCAATTTTGATACTTTAAAAATATTAGGTCAGAAAACTAGAAATTTCGTTCAAAAAATAAAGTTAATTTTCTTTTGCGCATTTTTTAATTTCGGACTATACACTTACAAATTCAGCCTGCCCATAAGTTCAAAATTGGAAATATTTAAATTTAATTTATTAATTAAATTAAAATTTAAGTTTTATTAAATCCGTGAAAAGATATGAATTTGGAAGTGTTATTCTTTGGTTACTATCTCAGTTGTGAAATTATAAAAATTATTTAATTTAGAATGTTTCTTTTATTAATAACTATTGATCAATCTTGCATTGTTCTTAAAACATTATTTTATTTTAACGAAGTACAGTAACTATGGCCAACAATTTTACGTATATTAATTTACGAATAATCTAGAACAATTCGAGACTTTTATTTTTTATTTTTCAAATATTTAAAAAAACGTTAGGAAAACGTTGGATTATTGCAAAAGATATTTCGGAATTTTTAAAGTTATGGTAATTTAAAAAAAGCTTTAAAATTTGAAAAGATTTCAACAAATCCTAGACAAAACGTATATTTTTAAAGATTTTAAAGATTTATAAGCTTTTTCAGAATTCTGAATAATTTCAAGAGATTAAAAAAATTTTCTGAAGATTTCTCGCAAAATTTTAAGCGATTTTTTTATTTTGCAACATTTCTTCTTCGAGAATATTTAATAATATATCAAATATTTAAAAAGATATCCAAAATTATCATAAAGTGTCTGGAAGATTTAAAGGCATTTTTTTTTATTTTGTAAAATTTTTTCAAATATTAGAAAAAACGTTGAATTAGTATAAAATATATTTAGAAGTTTCAAACAATTCTTTTAAATAATAAGAAATTTCAAAAAACTAAAAAAAATTTATTTTTTAAGATTTTGAAATTAAATTCTGATTTTTTAATATATTTTAAAATGTTTCAAAATCATAACAAAATTATCATACAATTCCTGGGACAATTGAAAGTTATTCTTTTTTTTAAATAATTCCAGGAGAATATTTAAAGTGATTTTATAACATGATTTCCGAACATTTACAAAATATTCTCAATATTTTCCATGCATCAAAATGTTTTAAATATTTTTTAAACTACTCAAATTTTTCCTAAAACTTTTTAAAATACTGTAAAATAAAAAAAATTAATTTTTTTAATACTTTTTCGTCAAATCTGAAATATTCAAAAATCTTTTTGATTTTTTTCGAATTACCTAGGAAAATTATATTTATATAATCCTAAATCAAATGAAAGAAGAAAATTTAAAAATACATAGTTATTCTTTTTTTTAATCATTTATTTAATTATTAACTTAATAAAACAATTACTATTATTAAATTAATTCTGATCTGAAAAGTCTTTCTTGTTCCATCTATTTTTCTTTGATAAAAATGCAACTGTGTAGACGAAAATGAGTCTTTTTTGTTTGAGGATTCATCTATTTTATTTAAAAATTTCGACGGATTCACTTTGTTATGAAATTCTTTTTTTGTTGAACATTTATATTTTTAATCGAAAATTCGTGTCTTTGGTTGAAAATTCAATCATTTTGTTGAAAACTTATCCCTTTTAATTAAAAATTCAACTACGTGGGTAAAAGCTGAACTGTTTCGTCTTCTGGCTTAAAGGTTCAACAATGTAGGTGAACTTTTTTTTTTTTAATTTTCACCAAAATTCGTCTTGTTGGTTTCAAAATTGATTTAAAAAATAAAATTTTATCTCATTTTGGTTGAAATATATAATAAAATAATAATTATATAATATATATATAACTATACATTTGTATAAGCTTAAAAGTAATTAAAGAAATAAACCTAGAAAATAATAATTATTCGTAATTTTTATTTTGTATTCAATATTATTTTCCTCTCGGATTAAGAAAATACACGCACGTAAATCGCGCGATTTATGACGCAATTTTTTATAAAAAATATAACAAAGAATAAAAAAACAATCCAGTTGCACAATTTTCATTCTAAATAAGATTTGAAATTTTCGCCAAATTGTGGTCTAACAACAGGTCCTGACTCTCTGTTCACTTCCAGTTCTCCACTTCCTGTTTGTTAACCCCCACCTCACCTCCTAATGATTCTGTCACACCGCAAAAATGGCGCTTAACCTCACTGTCAAAGTGCACCCTGTTGTTCTATTTCAAATAGTAGATGCATATGAGCGTCGAAGTGCAGAATCTCATCGAGTAATTGGGACTTTATTAGGTATGTAATTTATAAATATTATTAATAAAATGCCCTAAAGCTCCATTCTTATTTCAAAGCTGAGACCACATGGCCCCCCTTTTTTCCATTCTTTGATGCTTTTATTTGCCGTATTACCTTTCAATTTAATATATTACGTAATTTTATCATGTATTATACGTTTTATCATTACCAAAAACATTAAATTAGGCTCAAAAACCATCATGTTATCAACCTAACCTCAAAAGTATTTGACGGTCTCAACACTCCCACACAATATTATTAATATTGTTAATATCTCCTTATTTTAGTATATTTTAGTGACATGGTTTAATAAATGTATATTCATGATGATAAAGTTTGTTTTTTGTTACATCGAACGTTTGATGCAATTTAATTTCTTCAAAGACTTTAAAATTAGAGATTGATGACGAGTATCGGTGGAAGATTTATTTTATAATTACAATTTTTGGGCAATAATACATTCTATTAACCAGCAATTTTTTAAATTCCTTATTCCATTAACACAAAACTTTAAACTTTTATTTCCATGTTTGTTTTAAAATACGTATACGTGTTCTCTTTCAGGAATTTTCAGAACTTTATACTTTTTTTTTCAGGTACTTCTGAAAAAGGGGTAGTCGAAGTTACAAACTGCTTTTGCGTACCTCACAAAGAATATGAAGAAGAGGTGGAAGCTGAGTTAAAATATGCAATGGATTTGTATGATTTAAATCACAAAGTCAATGCACAGGAAAATATAGTTGGATGGTGGGCTACTGGAAATGAGGTAGGTGAAAAAATTATTTACAATTCTTCATAATTATCCACAATTATGTTCTAGATTTTTTAATCAATGCCATTGATTTCTGTATTTCTAAAAAAAAGGCTTCTAATTGTGAAGGTTAAATGAAAATATAACAAATCTAAAACAAGAGACTTTCAATTTAAGATATTCTAAGTATTGAGTATTCCAAGTTTCTGCGAACTTTGTTCGATTAATTTTCAATGCTAAGAAATGTTAAATATGTTTACAAATATTTCAGCCTTCACATTCATTTCCCCATTTTTAAAAAGATGTCCTCTTTTTTTCAACTGTTTGAAAGAAACTTTCACTTTTTACCTTTTTAATGCGCTCAAATCCGAACTTATATAGTAGAATCCAGTAAGAAAATCCAACTATTTGGTTGATATTTAATCCTTTTTAGATAAAAATGTAGGTTGAACGCATGTAAGGGAAAATTCAGGGATTTTGAAAGAAACAAATGTCAAAAGTCAGGGAATCTTGGTAAGAAGCACTTCAATATAACTGTCAAGAATAGAAAAAACAATTTTAATTAAAAACTTTCTTATTCCATTTATAATAAATTCTAAATTAAAAATATCAAAAGATTAGAATTCTGCCATTTAAATAATAATGGCCAGGAAAAAGTCAAGGAATTTTGAAAATTAAGTTTTGCCACCATCCTGAAATTCTGCAATTTTGTTGCAAATTCAAATTTATTGTACATACATTATTTGGGATTAAAAGTTCATCTTTTATGTTAGGTAAGTCATCTTTCTAGGTCGACAATTGTTTTTTTCTCATTGAAAATTCAACTGTCTTTTAAAAAAATTCTTTTCGACTTGAAATTCAACGATTTGGTCAAAAATGCAGTTGTTTTTGGTTGAAGTTTAATCTTTTTTGTTTGAAAATTCTATCATTTGGTTAAAAATAATCTTTGTACGTTGAAAATGAAACTTTTCAAGTTGATAATTCAACTGTCTTCGAATAAATTGGTTTTTTTTTGTTTAAAATTAACTATTTGGTTGACCGTGCAACTGTTTTTGTTTAATGTTTTTTTTACAATTCAACCATTTAGTGAAAGTTCATCTTTGTGAGTTGAACATTCAATTCTTTTGTTAAAAGTCTGTCTTTTTTAATCAATAAATCATCTTTTATTATTCAAAAATAAATTTTTCTGTTGAGAATTAACTTTTTTATTAAAAATGCAACTGTATTCTAAAAAATAGCGGTTATATATTGAAAATTTATTTCTTTTGTATGCGAGATCAAATATGTGGTTGCAAATGCTACGTTTTCTTTGCAAATTATTTTATTTTTTTAATTCAACTGTTTGAAAATTTATTTTTCTTGTTTGGAAATTCAACTATTTGGTTGTAAATCAAAATTTTAGATAGAAAATATAACTGTTTTTATTAAAAGTTTAATTTTTTGTTTGAAAATTCGACCATTTAGCGAAAATTCATCTTTGTAAGTTCAAAGCTCAACTATTTATTCAAAATATTTAATTCTTTTCTTAAAACTCCATCTGGTTTGGTTAAAAATTCATATTTTATGGTTTAAACATTTATTTTTCTTGGTTGAAAATTAACTTTTTTTAAATGTAACTTTCTTCTAAAAAAATCGTCCTTATTTATTTAAAATTCAACTATTTTTGCCGAAAATTCGTCTCTTTGAAATGAAAGTTTAATTATTTAGTTATAAATGCAACTATTTGGTTAACAATATTTAACTATTTTATTGAAAATACGTCTCTTTTGTATGAGAGTTCATATACTTAGTTGCAAATACAATTGTCTGGTTGACAAGTATTTGACAAATACTTTTTTTTTAATTTGATTATTTGATCGAAAATTTCTCTTTTTGAGTTTAAAAGACAAGTGTTTTCTAATCCATTTAACTTTTAACTTGAAAACTCGACTCTATTGTTAAAAATTTCTTGATTGCAAATTAAATCTATTTCGACTTGGATTTTTAAGAATTTAAAACGTTTTCTTATGATTTCTACTTGATATCTATATTAATGTTGTTAAAAAATAATTCTCTTCCTATATTTTTGCAAAAAATCATCCTATTTTTGCTGTTTTGCGAATAATTGGGGCTGTGAAGTCTGATATTTACAAATTTAAGTTTCTAATTCTTTCTTTTCTGAACAGGTGACCAACCACTCTTCCGTAATTCACGAATATTATGCGCGAGAATGCAATAATCCAGTGCATTTAACTGTGGATACCACTTTAGAAAATACAACAAGGATGGGCATCAGGGCTTACGTTTGCGTGCAGTTGGGAGTTCCCAATGGAAAGCAAGGTTGCATGTTCACGCCTGCAAAAGTGCAGGTAGGTCATTAAAATTTCAGAAATTAAACTCAGAATAGATAACAATTTTAATTCCTCTTTAAAGCCCAAGATTCAAATTAAACCAAGTGCGAAGTTCTTAGAAATAAAAAAAAGGTTTTACAATTCCAATTAAAAAATAAAAATAGAAGAGGAGGAAAGAAAAAGAAGGAACCTCGAAATCTCCCTAATTTTTTATCTTTCTTTTTTTATTTCTATCTTTTTTACATAAAAATAAAAAAGCATTTACAGTGATCTCTTCTTTTTTTTAATTCTTCTGTTTTCTAATTTTCTACAAAAACTTTACCTTTTTCCATAAATTTATTGATTTTTTAGTCACTAGGTAAACATATAAAAATGTTATCGTCGAGATGATTATCCCCGAACAGTAAATGAAAGCATTTTATAATTTCAGATTTATTAGTTATAAAAATCAAAGACTGAAGAACTTATTTTTTCTTTTAAAAAACGGCGTAGCGCGTCCTCTTAAGATTTTTTTAATAAAGCAAAAGATTACATTCTTTTATAAAAGGGAACAAAATTTCGGATTAAAGTTTTAAAAAATCGAAATTTTTCTCTAATTGGGCATCCTAAGATTCATAAATAAGCTTATATAATATTTTTATAAAGATATTTCTGTTCCTATGGTTCACGCTGTGAACTAAAAATTAACACAAGTCGAGAATAAATGTGCAAAATGGATAATACGCCAAAAATCGTGTTTTTGATAATTTCTGAAAAATCATGTCGAAGGAAATCTATATGTTAGAGACTTCAAAATTGCCCAAATTAACGTCAAAATGTTTTATTTTGTGACTGAAGTAACAAAGGTTATGAAACCATTTTAGTCCACGGGCAATTTTGATTTTTCGACAATGATGTTCGCAACCATATAGGCAAGAGAGCTACGAAAATATATGGACTCAGACCTAATTTTCAAAAGATGTAAACCCTTTGAATAAAATTTCCTTTTAATTTTTATTAATCCCATCTTAAAATTCATCGAGTTTGTTGGCTATAATTTTTTGAAACTTTCGAAGCAATGGTTTTTGGTAGGTTTGGCCTTAAATGTCTCAAAAATCTAGCGTGTTGGAGAGATTCCTTTTTCGGTTTCAGATTCAGCGACAAAAAGTGTAAGGGAAGTGACACATCTCATCAATTTTTCACATCTATTGTCGTCCTTTGTTTATTAAAATACTGGGCGTAAATTTATAACGTTGCCATTTCTTAAAAGAGATTTATTTCTTTTCTACAAATAAAAAAAGATATTTAATCTTACCCATTTTTCTTGAAGAAAATCATCCTATTTACCCGTTTTTGTTTTAATTTTGGACTTTGATCCCTGCGCTTACAAAAAAAATTACAAATTGTTAAATTTCAATTGATAAAGGTAAATGCTAGGGTGCCACGTAAAAATTTGCTATTTCGAATTTTACAAGCGCTGCCTCCTGAATGTCTGTATTTCAGTGAAAAAATACAGCCATAAAATTTATTTTATTTTGTAAAATTGTTTAGAGGTTCTGCTATGCCGTTTTAGGTCGAAAAATGTCTTCTCTTTTTTTATTTTTTTTAAATACCAATTTGAGACTAAACATTCTTACATTCCTGTTATTTATTAGGAAAAAGCCCTAAATTTTATGGAAAAAATAATAAGATACTATTTGGCGTAGAATACGAAAATGTGTTATTTCATTACAACTAACGATGTCAAATGACCCTTAAAACATTTTTTTCTCTGGAATAATCTGCACAGGATTCCTTCTATAATATAAAGATAATATTTTATAAAATGAATAAATAAAAAATATTCATATCGGCTGACAGAAAAAATTTCGAATTTCTAAATAGACATTTTTTAAAGTTGCAAGATTCCTCTAGTATTTTATAATGTATTCTGCGACAAAAATTGAATAAAAGTAACCAATGTGCTTTCATAATGTAACTAATGTTCTTTTTAATTTAAAATAATTCAATAGAACTCTTAACAGTTCCAGGTGAATTTAAACGAATTCAGGCCTAATTCATAAAAATTCACTGTGAATTAAAAAAAGAGGAATTTAAATGAGTTTGAAAAAATCCAAATATACAATGAAATTGGCGAACTTTCGATGAAATTCATACGAATTGAAATTAATTTAATGAAAATTAAGAAATCGAAAAATTGCCATTAAATTGATAATAATGAGAGTGAAAAGGAAAATTCAGCAGAATTTAAGTGAATTGCTCTAAAATTTTAAAAAATGAAGAAAAAAAACTAATGAATAATCTTAAATTTTTCTTAGTTTAGACGAATATAAGTTAAATTAGACCGATACGATGAAATTCATACAAATTCAAAGCGATTAAAAAATAGTAACAAAATAGTTAAATTCCTTAACTTTGGACTTAATTTAGAAAATGTCAAGGGAATTTAGAAGAGTTTCCTGAGAATTCAAGGTAAAACGAGATGTTTCGGGTTCCAATCGTGTAGAAAACTGCGAATTTTTGCAAAAATTCATAGTTCTATACACGATTGGAACCCGAAATATCTCTTTTTATCATAATGAATCTTGGTGAAAGCATTAAATCTATTAATTTAAAGTAAGTTCATAAGATTTAAAGGGGAAGTAAAAAACTAAACTAAAAAACCGTTGTGTTTAGTAGAATTAGGTAAATATTCAAAAAAAAAATTTAAATGCAGGATTAATTAATAATAATGCAGGGTAAATTCCGAGCGTATTGATACTAACTCAAAGTGAATGTAAACGAATTCAGGATAAATTCTCAATAATTCAGAGTGAATCAAAAACAATTCTATATTCAAAAGAATTTAAATGTATTGAATTTTTGTTTAATTCCACCGATTTCAGTAAAATATGAATGAATTTAAAAGACTTTAAGGGAGTTCAGGAGGCGCTTATGGAATTCATAAGAATTTAAGTGAATTGAACGAAACTTAAAAAATAAAAAAATTTGCATTCAATGGAATAAAATTGGAGTGAATAGAATGCATGGCAAATTCAACAGAATTGAAGTTAAACAGAAAAAATAATGAAAAATTAAAATTTAAAACGATTAAAAAGATAATAACAAAATTAATTGAATTCTCTAGGTTTGCAGTGAATTTAGAAAATTTCAAGGGAATTCAGAGGAATTTGAAGAGTGAATTTCAAAAAATTCAAAAGAATTTAAAAGAACTCAGGATTACTTAATAATAATTCAGTATGAATTCCAAAGTAATTGCAGAAAATTAAAAATAGTAATTAAAGGGATGATTCGCATATTATTCCAGGAAAAAAATGTTTAGGCGCCATTTCAGATCATTTATTGTAATAAAATTAGAAAATTTTGCATTCTAAACCCAATAATATCCTCAAGTTTGATTCCTTAATAAATAATAAATACTCTTTAGGGATGAAAGAATTTTGTTGCCTTAACTTTGTATTTTTTGTATCGAAAAATAAAAAAAAAACTTATTTTCAATCCTAAAACGGCCTAGCAAAATCTCCGAACAACTAATTTTTTTGTAATAAAACAAAATTGTTGGCAGTACTTTTTTACCTAAAGAAAGAAATGTAAGGGGTAGCTTTGGCAAAATTCAAATCTTTATTAGGCCCTACAGTTTCTTTAAAACAAAATTCCTTCTGTCTCCGATTCGTCGATATAGCTAAAAATCTCAAAAAACGAAGCACTTCATCAATTTTGAGCAGCAAACCCTTTTTTTAGATTTAAATGATCAGTCAAAATAGTTCAAAGCGAGTCGATGTATACGTGTACAACGATAATTTCGTTAAAATGATTTTCACACTTCCTAATTGGCTTTGAAGTTTCAAAAAATCAAAAGAAGTCGACTTTTTCGCTATTTTCTTAGAGTCACGGTAAATTGTTCCACTATTTGACCATATATTGTTTGATATACAGGAATGGGAATGTATTTGCAGTATTTTGCAAAAAGGATATATAATGAATCTTGCCATTAAAATAATTTTAATTGACTTTGAATTACAAGAAAATATTGAAAAGTGATGTTGCTCTTTATGATTTAATTATTAGAAAAAATAGTTTGAAGCAATTGGATTTGTACGCGCATAGAAAAAAAATTAAGTAATAATTATAATAAATTATTTGATTAAAATTAATTAATTTATTAAAATCAGTTTTATTGTCAAATAAAGATCAATATATCACATTTAAATGTTTTCTTGTAATTCAATGTCAATAAAAATTATTTTAATATTAAGATTCATTATATATTCTTATTACAACATATTTCAAATATATTCCCGTTAATGCATATCACACATTATATTGTCAGATTTACCGTGACTCTAAGAAAATAGCGAAAAAGTCGACTTAATTAGATTTTTTTTTAACCTTGAAAGTCAATTAGGGAGGGTAAAAAATATATTAACACAATGATCGCTATACAGGTATAAATCGGCTTACTTTGAACTATTTTTATTGATAATTTAAATCTAAAAAAAAGTGTTTGCTGTTCCAAATTGAAGAAGTGCTTCGTTTTTTGAGATTTTTAGCTATATCTACGATGCGGAGACAGAAGGAATTTTTTTTAATGAAACATTAGGAGAGTGTTTTTGACTGCCAACAAAAATTTTGCATTGCTATTAGAACTTCGTGCAAACAATCCTAGTTAATTCTCATATTATTCACTGTAATAGGTTGTGGCCTATGAGCCGGAAGTCGTAGGACTCCAGCTTTGTGCAAAGACCCAGATGCAGTCTCAGGTTCACATTTCCGGAATGAAACCTGGCGGTGTCGTCGAACCCATGATGGATCTAGCCCAAATCGCTGATGCAAGTGTCAAGCTTTCTGTTATGCTTGATCAAGTTCTTCAGTATGTCGACGACGTGCTCGCAGGAAAACAACCTCCAGATAATCAGGTAAATTACGAGACTCTTGAATATTTTTTAATCCAAAATATTTATTTCGTAAAAGACTCATATTCGTTTAACAGTATACAATTTGAGCCATATTTAAAGCTTTCCATTTTCTTGTCGAAATCGCTTTTCTATGTTCATCTTCGAGACACCTGCTGTTTCAGGCAGTACTAGAGCAAAGTATAGCGTGCCTATTATCGAGAAAACGCAAAAAATGCCGATTGTCATGAGAAAACTGTACTCGGCAACAAGTGGGTAAAACTGAAAAACGATAAACTGAACTAGACTCTCGAGACATATTGTCAAGGGTCCCAAAATATGTGCGTATTTTACGGGATAAAGTTCACCCAACATTGTCCATGGGAGATTTCCAAAGCCTATACTTCCCACAATCTGTAAATAATCCAGGGTTGATTTTTATATTATTTTTTTAATTTCCAGATTACATTTTATTTGTTTGTTAAAAATACTTACTGCAATAATTAAAAGACATGTAAGTGGTATAATAGATTGATGGGTATTTTCGAAGCATTGTTTGTAAATCCCAAGAGCAAAATAAGAGCCTGCTACAATTACACTACAAAATATTGCAGTATGCCTTCGGCCCATTCTAAAATAAAAAACAACAAAGATTTAATAAGAAATCATTTCAAACATTAACAAATATTGTTTAGGATGTCTACCTGACCGGGAAAAGTCCGGTAATTTTGTGCAGCGGAAAATAAACGCGAATTTGATTCAGTGACTGGCATTTTTCACTCGATATGAAAAGTTTTTTTTATCGTTTTTATATTTTATTACCCTCAGTTTGTTCGAGCACGAAACGATAATATAAGTGACGCTGTTTGCAATTTTTTTTGCAAGTCTTTGAAATGAAATGGAGAAAGGTTTACGGTTCAAACTAAAAATATATCAACTATACTTATGGTTTAGAACATGATATTTTAGTATATGGATCTCATTCTAAAATTGAAAAGGAAATTTTCCAAACGATTTACTGTAGTTCCCTTAATTCGCCTTTTTGTTTAAAAATGGGTCTTTTTGTTAAAAAATTTAACTATACTCAGTTGAAATAAAAACAATTTATTAAAAATTCATTTTCTTGCTTGAAGACTCGTTGTTTCAGTTCAAAATTTATCACTTCGGTTGAAAATAAACTTTTTTCGTTGTTGAAAATTCAACTATACTTAGTTAAAAGTGGAACTTCTTTGTGAAAAATTCTTCAAAAATAATTTATTTTTTTAATAATTCATCTATTCGGTTAAAAATTAATTTCTCCTGGTTGATAATTTAACTACTTGGTTCAGACGTGTACTGATTTCCTAACAATTATTCTTTTGGGTCAAAGGTTCATCTTTTTGATACAAAATTGAACTTTTTTGTTGAAAATTCGTTTTTTTTATACTTTGTTCATCTGAAAATTTAATTATTCCACTATTGGTTAAATATTGATGATTTTTGGTTAAAAAATTATTTATTTTTTCGAAAATACGCCCTTCTTTTTTGGTAGAAAATTAATCTTCTTGATTAATTCTAATATTAAATTTTGCTGATTACTTTAGAATTTTGCTGATTAACTTTAGAAATAATTAATTCATTATCCTGGTCGGCAAAATAACATCATTACTTAAAAATAATCTTCTTGGTTGAAAATTAATTTTTAGGTGTTGAAAATTCAACTGTTTCGTTAAAAATGCATGTTATTTGTTTGAAAATTGACGTATTTTGTTGAAAAGTCGCCTTTTTTGTTAGAAAAGTAATATTCTTTTTAAAAGAGTAATTTCTACTGTTAAAAGTTCGTCTCTTGTTAAAAACTGATCTATTTTGTCAAAAAATTAGTTTTTTTAAATATTCATATTTTTTAGTTGAAAATTTAATTATTTTGTTGTTGTTGGAAATTACACGTAAACTTGGTTAAAGATCTATCTATATGGTTAAAAATTCATTTTTTCATAGAAGATTGATTTCTTTTGTTTAAAAGTGATTTATTTTGTTGAGAATTCGTCATCTTGTTATTATGAAATATAATTCAAGTGCTTTTTATTCGTAATTTGAAATAACAATTTATCTCCTTTCTTTTGTTTAATGATTCATCATTTTAGTTGGCAATTCATAACTTTGGTACAAACATGAACTATTTTGTTGAAAATTCTGTTGTTTTTTTATAAAAATTAATTGTTTTTTTAACTTAAAACTTAACATATCCACTTTTGCTAGAAAATTGATCTTTTGAAGTTGAAAATTCATATTTTTTGTTTATTTAAAAGAATTTATTCCCTTATTATTCCCCTATTTTCGTGAAAAATCACTCTATTTTCTGTGTTTAATACCATTTTGGGCTATAAAGTCTGCATTAATTTAGACAGGGAATTTTCCAAAAGAATTAAAATTCTGAGTTAGGAAAACAGGAATTTCAAAAGGAAGTATATTTCCCAGACCGAGAAAACAAAGAATTAAAAATACTCCGTCGGGCGCACACTCTGAAATATTATTACCTGAAACTGCAGGCCATTAGGCCAATCCCAGCAATCATTTGAGCGAGTCCAATAATTAATGTTGCCATAAAAGGATTGATTTTTACACCCGAATTACTTACAATGTCTACAGTGTATGAATGCAAAGCTGAAACGCCTGAAAAATGTGTTAGCATGAAGTAAAAATTTAGGATCATAAAGGGTTTCCAGATTTCGGGTTTCTTGAAGAATCCAATTCGATTTTTAATATTCAAGCCATATGAAGTCTTGGTTTCTTTATCTTCTTGAGTATTTTGAAGAGCTATTTGTGGTCGAACGTTGTTAATTATTTCAGTGAATTCAGTCTCAAAACTTGGATTTGGATTCTTAAGTCCACGCAAACGCAAAAGAGATTTTCTTGCATCATTTTCACGATCCTTTAATAATAACCAATATGGACTTTCTGGAAGAAAAAGCGAGACAGATAGTACTGAAAGAAATTGCACCAAAAGTATTCCTATAGCCATAAATCGCCATTCCTAAAGAAAAAGAATATAATTTGTATAAGAATTTGAAGTGTAGAAAAATAGGTTTAGAGAGATTTGCTATTACTTTTGTTTTAGGAGTAGTATGTTTCATAATACTTCAATTTTTATTCTGTCGTATTATAACCAGGGATGCCACATAATAAATTTTAGTTACTTTTTAAAGAAAAAGTCAGACAAAAAAGAAAAATTAAATAATCTATGCATGAAATCTGTAGTAATATATGGTATGAAAATACTATTGACTATCAGACTTCACACTCTTTTTCCGATTTCCATCTTTTTTCCTTTTTTAAATAATTCATTTTTCCTCTGTTTTCAAGAAACTTTCTCTTTTATCGATTTTTGCTTAACTAAGAACTAAATTAATAGAACCCGAGTAAGAAAATCCAATTATTTTTTGTTTAAAATTCAACTCTTTTGCTAAAAGTTTCTCATTTTTTGTCGAAAAATCATTTTTTTGTAGATTCGTATTTTTCAATAGGATTATCGTACTTTTTGTTTGAAAATTCATTTTTTTTGTTTGTTAAAAAGTGTAACTATTCTTGGTTAAAACCCCAACCCTTTTGTTGAAAATTCGTATTTTTTTAGTTGAAATTCTTTGTTTATCTGCAAATTCTTTATCTGAAAATTTAACTATTCCATTATTGGTTAAATATTGATGTTTTTTATTTGAAAATTTATACGTTTTGTTGAAAATTTGTGTTTTTTGTTTAAAAAATCATCTCTAGTCAAAAGTTCATTTTTTTAAAATATTCATCTTTTTTAGTTGAAAATTCAACTATTTGTTTGAAACTATTCACAACTATTCGTGCAACAGTTTGGTTTAAAATAATTTTGTTTGGTAGTTCATTTATTCAGTTAAAAATTCACCTCTTTTGGTTGGAAATAAACTTTTGATGGTGACTGAATTAAGAGAAGCTAACTTTTTTAGGTAAAAATGTTATTATTTGTTTGAAAATTGAAGTATTTTATTAAAAATTCAACTATTTTGTTTTAAAAATCATATTTTTGGTCGAAATTTCAACTGTTTTATTGAAAATTCTTCTTGTTGGATAAAAAATTTATCTTCTTCTGTAGAAAAGTCAACTTTCTTTGTCGAAATTCAAATGTCTTTTAAAACGTTCATGTATTTGGCTTGAAAATTCATCTGTTGGTTGAAGTTGCGACTGTTTTTGGTTGCAGTTTAATATTATTTCTTCGAAATTTCGACCATTTAATTAAAAATTTAAGTATTATTTGGTTAGAAATTCAACTTTTTTTGTTTAAACTCGTGTTTTTTCGTAGAAAAATCATAATTTTGGTTAAAAAATGAAATATTTAATTGAAAAAATCAAGTCTTTTTTCTCACAATTCATATTTTTTGGTTGGAAATTTATCTTTATGGTTACGTTCTTGCATTAAATTTTTCGACGAGAATTAATTTTTTTGCTGAAAATTCAACTGTTTGTTTAAGAGTTCAATTACTTTGTTAAAAATTAATTGTTTGGTTGAAGATTC
>JAAAKG020106117.1:0-39061 GCA_010014905.2 Druon quercuslanigerum | reverse complement strand
GCGACCTCCACGTGGTGCATCCTGGACAAACATGAAATTAGTTTGGCGAATGTCAGCAGTAAACAAAAAGAAGTATTTTTCTATCTGCTCTTAATCGATGGACACTATGACTGGGGAATTCACGATAAAATTTGTTTTCAGTCATATAATGCTGTTGCATCTAACTTTTACTACACCATTGCATATAACTTACTGTGTCATAAGCTGAAAAATAAGTTGGCCCCTCATTCTCATTGAATTGCATTCATGTGAGGGGCCAAAAAGTAGTTTTTATTTTTTTAAACTATAAAGTAATGCTTTGATCATTTCCACGAAAATATATATTGATGCCTTCAATGTAAGCATGATATAGAAGAAAAGTTGTTCTTGTTCCCGGAGTACTTCCTTTTGAAAGAATTATTTAAAAATTTTAATAATTATTTTTATCCTCTTATAATCGACAGGATTGGTTATTGAATTTTTTTCGAAACTCCCTTAGTACCCTCTATAATATATATTTTGAACATCATGATCGGTAACGCCGTTTTCAAGAAAATTGGATATTTTGATTTTCCAAAATTTGTTTATAACTTTTGCAAAAAATTTTTTTGACGTTGATACTTGGGGTAAATTTATCTTATAGGGGAAGCAACTTGCCCCCGCAATATAGATCACATTCGAGCGGGGGCACCCAGACCATGCTTATCCAGCTACGACCTTTAAAATCCTTTTTGACTTTCATGAATCAAGTAACGTAAAGAATTTTTTTTTAAATTTTTATAGGGACACCTGAAAAATTTGTTCGAATTCACACAAAAATAAATGCATTTTTGTTTGGAAAAAAATTATATTTAGAGTTGTCGCAAGTCCCATGTAGCTTAGCACGTATTTCCCATTAGAAAAAAAGACGTTTTTGTAAATCGTTTTCAGAATCCTTAATATTATCTAAATCGAGTTAAAACTTAACATTTCTCTTTAAAGTTAGCCATAGAATACGAGTAAAATATCA
Source organism: Druon quercuslanigerum (assembly GCA_010014905.2). Classification (NCBI taxonomy): domain Eukaryota; kingdom Metazoa; phylum Arthropoda; class Insecta; order Hymenoptera; family Cynipidae; genus Druon; species Druon quercuslanigerum. The sequence continues at coordinate 38,073 of JAAAKG020106117.1, read as the reverse complement.
CTTTTCAAAAAGCAACACTATAAGTCGGTTTATATGATCCTAATAATGATTTTTTTGCGGTTTTTAATGAAAATTGTTCCTGTCACATAAAAGATCATTTTATACTGTTAATTGGATGTTCACGTAAATTATTTTAAAAACTTATTATTGTTTTTAGTCATTTTCTTATAGAATGGAGTTAGATTTAAGAGAAAATTAAAATGCTTCATTTTTGTAAGATTAGTAAAAAAAATCGAATACATTTAAGAAATATTTAGAAGGATTGCAGAAATTTAAATCAAATTTTAAACTTACAGTTTTTTTAAATTTACATTTTTAAGGATTAAAAAAATAAGATTTAGAATCTTTCAAGGAATTCCAAAAGATTTTAAGCAGATAAAACTATTTTTCTCCAAATTCTTTTGAAAGAATTTAAAACATTATATGTCAATTTTTTACATCTTGAATGATTTTTCCAAATTTTAAGAAAAATTTTAGTTAGTTAAAAATATTTTTAGGATTTTAAATCGTTTTAAATAGGTTGCAAATATTAAAAAACTTACAAACATTTCTGAAAATTTATCAAATATTTCTTGATTTTCTCCAAACTTCTAGATGTTCTAAACATCTTTTAAAAAGACTCGAATTTTCCTAATATTTTGTAAAATCATATAAAATTTGTATCTTTAAAGTCGTCTAGGTTTTTTTTTTGAATTATCTTTTCATGATATTTTGGAATATAATCACAATTATGGGGATTTAAAGAGCAAAAGCTGTCAATAAAAAATAATTTAATTGCATACAATTCTAAAATAAATTTAAACAAAATTTATTTTACATAGAAATATCTCATGTTTTTTACCCTAGAGTTGGTAATTTAAAAAATGTTGCGATCTTTTGTTCAAAATATAAAAAATTGACTTATAATCTTCTTTTTTTTCAGGAATTTTAAGAAAAATAGTTTTATCTCTTGACATCTTTCAGAATTCCTTCAAAGCTTCCAAATCTTATTTTTTTAAACTTCAAAAATCTGACAAAAAAAAACGTAAGTTTAAAATTCGATTTGAATCTCTTCCATTCTTCTAAATATTTCTTGAATTTATTCGATTTTTTTTTCTTACTAATCTTGGCAAAATGAATATTTTGCTTAAAATCTTCTGCACTATTCTTTGAAATTTTAGGAAATTCTTTGTAATGCCTAAAAAACTTTTTTTTTTAATTTTCTCCTAAAATATATTTTTAAAAATAAAAATCATTTAACATTTTTTCACGAATTACAAAATTTTGCTACAAAATCTTTTAAATCCTTTTTAAAATTTTTAGGAAATAATTTTTAAAAAATGTTGATTTTAAAAAAAATGTTCTCTCAGAATTCATTCTATTCTATTTTTGATTAAATATTAATTGTTTTTAATCAAAAGTCTTAAGTTTTAATCCTTTTAAAAAATTCCTGTTCATGTAAAAAATTCTTTCTTTCAAGGGAAACTAAATTTTTCTACCAAAACTCCCTGATCTAAAATAAAAACGATAATTATTTTCACTTTATGCCATGCAACTGTAGATAAAGTAAAAACTACTTTTCTAAATTGACAAAAATTACTAAAACATTGAGATTGTAAATAAATTATACATAAACATATATTTTTTAGAGAGCAGAAATTTCTAGATGAATTAATAAAAATGTGTATTATAAGGCTAATTGTTCATGTTTAAATATTAGCATTACTATTATTATTATTATTATTATTATTTAAGTGATATTATCAATCAATGTTTAAAATTGCAGCAATTACAATTGTTTATAAAAATTAATTAATTACATTAGCAAAATAAACAATAGAAAAATATAAATACAATTTAAACTGTTTTCAAAATACTAATCTAATGTTATATAATATTAATTTATTATCAAAATAAAAATTATTAATACTACTTATGTCGTAAAATATGTAAAATTTCAGCCGCTTTATTGTTTAAAAAAATATATCATAATTACTACCAGATAGAGAGAGGGAATTTTCAAAACTGTTTGGCTGAAATTTAATCTCTTTTGGTAAGGATTTCATTTTAGTTTACAAACCTTTTTTTATTCAAAATTCAATTATTTTGTTAAAAATTATGTTTCCAATTTCAAAAATAATTGTTATGACTGAAAACTTAACTCGTACAGGTGTGGTTCAAAACTTATCTTCTTAAGTTGAAAATTCAAAGATTTGGTTGAAAGTCCTGGTATTTTATTGAACATTCGAATTTGTGGGAGAATATTTAAGACTCTTGGTGACTTTTGTTTTTTTGTTAAAAACTCCTTAACAATTTTTAAGATTTGGTTGAAACTTCATATAGTTTTTTAAAAATTCGTCTTTTCTGGTAGAAAATGCATCTTGTTGGTTAAAAATTAATATTTTTAATTGAAAATTATTTTTCTATGGTTTAAAATTAATTTTCTTAACTGAAAATGTAATTGTTCTATTTTTTGTAAAAAGTTCATCTTTTTTGATAGAAATTTAATCTTCTTGGTTAAAAGTTATATTATATCTTAGAAAATTACTTTAATTTTATTGAAAATTAAGGTTTTTACTAATAATTTATTTATTCTTTTTTTCGTTAAAAATGTATCTGTTTTAGGTGAAAGTTCGACTATTTGCTAAAAATCCTACTTTTTAAGTAAACGATTACTCGCATTATTTGAAAAATTCATGTTTTTGGGTAAAAATTAATTTCTGTCTTTAAAAATTGAACTATTTTGTTCAAAATCATACTAATTGAAAATTCAAGTCTTTCCTTTTTTTGTAGAAAATTGAACTTTTTATTTAAGGATCTACACGAAGTACAATCAATCTCAAGAGTTTCCTACCTTTGAAATAATTTAAAAACTCGACAAAAACAGATCTCTTATTAATTTCTGTAAATCTTGACGGAGGCTTTTAAGTACACTTCAGAAAAAAATAATGTAAGCTAAAATTGTTTATTCAACAGTTACAATTCTTATTTAATCTTAACGATCAAAACCTCCATTTTTTCTACGAAGAATCCTCTGAATTTCTATTTTTGTGGATTATATTAAAAACATTAATTTAGAACCTGAACTATTTTTCTAAAGTACACTCAGAAACACTAAATCCATTAAGATTTTCAGAAATCAATAATCGATCTTTTTTTTCGATTTCATAAATCATTTTAAAAATGGTCGACTTTCATGATTAATTGTACGTATTGTACATCCTTCAAAATTAATGTATTCGAATAAAAAGAAATTTTTTATTTGAAGATTCATCTTTTTAATTAAAAAATTCACTAGAGCTATTCCATTGTTGTAGAAATGTTACCTTTGTATTAGAAATTAAATCTTTTTCGTTAAGAAATGTTCCGTTTAGTACAGAATTAAACTATTCCATTTTTTGTTAAGAATTCATTTCTTTATTTGAAAATAAAATAATTCGTTAGAAATTCCTTTTTTTATAGCATATTAATGTTTTACGTTAAAAAGTCTACTATTTGGTGGAAAATTTATCACTGTGATTCAAAAATAATTTCTTCGGCTAAAAATTCGTTTCTTCTTAGTTGAAAATCAATTTTTTGACCTCAAGATGTAACTATGGCATTTTCGCTTCAAAATTTAAATGTTTAGTTGAAAAAAATTAATTTTGTTGAAAACTCGCTTTTTTTGTTTAAAATTTATTTTTCTAACTTCAAATTGAACTTTTATAGTTTTTGTGTGTAAATTAATTTTTTATCATATAAAATTTTATATATTTTATTGAAAGTGTATCTACTTTGGTAGAAAATTCATCTCTTGGGTTTAACATTTAATTATTTTGTTAAGAATTCATTTTTTTTATTTATTTTTTTTAACTTAAATCTAACATTTTAACTATTCTAATTGTTGTTGAAAATGAATCTTCTATATTAAAAATTTAAATATTTGGTTAAAATTTCATATTTTAGTTAAAGATTCTTCGATTTAGTTGAAAATGAATTTGTTAGATTCAAAATATATCTTATTGATTTGAAAACTCAATTAAAAAGTGTTTTAAATGTTTTTCGAAAACACAATTTAATGCGCAATATTTTATTTTAACTTAAATTTAATATTTAATAAATACTTAAAATAGTTTATAAATTGAATTTTTATAGTAACCCTGAATCAGGCACAGTGTAATGCGAATAATATTTTTTCGATTACTTTGACTTCTTTTACTAATTTCAATTAAGCAGGCTTTGCAATTGTACCTCTGGCGATCTCGAAACGCCGTCGTTTAAGTTGGTCCCTGGGTCATATTTTTTTGAGGTCGATTTTTACTTTTTTAATAACATATTCCAATAGAACATTTTATTGCGCATATTTTTAATCTTATAAATAAATGTGATAACTTTATTACTTTTCCAAATAATCAAGAAAATGTACTTTTTTCTTCAATCGCAAAATACGATTAAAGGAAGTTTTTTGGAAAATATCAGGCAATTATGTTGCCATTTAAGTGCTTCATATTAATGTAGGAATGATATACAATTACAAAAATAATGTAAAAGTTTATAATAACTATTGTGAATATTATGAATAAATTTTTTTCTAAAAACTAATGACTTTATTTTTGACAGAGATATCATTCATTGAAGTTTATCACTTTATGATCCTGCAATTTGAAGTACTAAAAGTGGGCACTTTGGGAAATCGAAATAATTGACTGGAAAATGATTTAATTTGATATTAATAGTAAAAATGAAGACTAGAAATTAATCTCAGTTGGGCTTTACCCGCAAAACCACCCCTAGTTAGGGGTTGAAAATATAAAATATCAGTATCGCGGCTTATATCGAAATTATATAACTACGTTAAAAAAGTGCCATTTTGCGGGTCTCAGAACGTATAAATAAGGGTTCCTGATCCTCATTATTGCACGAAATACTCCTTAAAGAGGGGTTGCTAAATTAAAAAATTTTTATCTGCATTTCTTATGGAATTCTTCAACTGTATCCACCAGTAGGTCTTGAAATACTCATCAAAAAATAACTGACTCGTTTCAACCCCCGAAACTACCCTAAATTAAAGGTTAATTAAACTATTTTATTAGTTTCTGAGTTAAGGGTTGATAAATTGAAATATTTACATTTCGGCTTGTTATAAAAATTAAAGAATCTCAAACATACTGATTGATATATCTCATAAGCAGTTGGAGAATTCCATAAGAATTGCAGATATAAATTTTTTAGTTTTGCAACCCCTCTTTTAGGGGTATTTCGTGCACTTATGAGGACCAGAAACCCTTATTTATACGTTCTAAAACCCAAAAATGGCACTTTTTTAACGTAGTTATATAATTTCAATAAAAGCCGCGATACTGATATTTCATATTTTCAACCCTCGGGTAAGGGGTGCTTCGGGGGTTGAAAAGATTTGATAATTTCTACAAACAGTCTTTGTGACCTGCAGGTGTACATATCCAAAATAAAGGTGGAAAAATTTATAAGAAGCGGAGATAAAATTTTTTTATTTTCCAACCCCTAATTAGGGGTAGTTTTGTGGGTAGAGCCCAACTGAGATTAATTCCAAGTCTGTATTTTAACTATTAAAATCAAATTAAATCATTTTCCAGAAAATTATTTCGATTTCCCACAGTGCCCACTTTTAGTACTTCAAATTGCAGGATAATAAAGTAATAAACTTCAATGTATGATATCTCCAGATATTTCAGAAACATAGGATGATGGAACATTTCTGAGGACAGATTTGAATTCAGTGCACCAAAAACCTTTGCGTAGGTATGGTGGTTGTTCCGGTTTTGAAATTTTGTCGGCCTGTGTAATTATTATTAATAAAGATAGAAAATACGATTTTTTAAATCCTGATTCAAAATGCTCTTTAAATTCTCAAAGCACATAAAGGTCGAGCATATTCTCAAGCATGCTTGCATTCTCGTGTGAATTTCTCCGAGCACTTATTCTCCTTAGAACAATAGCGCCACTTTGCTATCAACTAACGTTTCTTATTTCTAACATTTCTAACATTTCTGAGGCCAGATTTAGATTCAGTGCACCAAAAACCTTCAGGTAGGTATGGTCTTTGTTCTGGTTTTGAAATTTTTCGGCCTGTGTAATTATTATTAATAAAGATAAAAAATAAGATTTTTGAAATTCTAATTCAAAAAGCTTATCAAATTCTCAAAGCGCATAAAGGTCGAGCATATTGTCAAGCATGCTCGGATGCTCGTCAGAATTTCTCCGAGCTCTTAGTCTCCTTAGAACAATAGCGCCACTTTGCTATCAACTACCGTTTCTTATTTCTAACATTTCTGAGGCCAAATTTGGATTCAGTGCACCACAAACCTTTGGGTAGGTATGGTGTTTGTTCTGGTTTTGAAATTTTGTCAGCCTGTGTAATTATTATTAATAAAGATAGAAAATACGATTTTTTCAATCCTAATTCAAAATGCTTCATAAATTCTCAATGCGCATAAAGGTCGAGCATATTCTCAAGCATGCTCATATGCTTGTGAGAATTTCTCTGAGCACTTAATCTTCTTAGAACACTAGCGCCACTTTACTATAAACTATAACTATAGTGATATAGTCATTAAAAATTAAAATTGGACATTTACATATAATTATGCATTACATATAATTGGACATAAGTTTATCTGCCCTTATTTGATCCGGCAGCTCTTGTAGGAAAAAAGCTTGTTTGTGTAGTACATGAACTAAATTTCAAGCTTGAGGAAGCGTCTTAAGTTAAGTTCAAGATTTACCATCTTCATTTTCAAGCAGCAATTCCGGAAAATTGTGGGAAGCGAAACTCGCTTGAAGATCTCTTTAAATACATTTTCGCATTTTATTAAAGACTGGCTTACCATAACGAGCGGTTTGCAGATCGTGGAATCTTAAATAATAGTACTTACCGGAAGTTTCCAGGAGGAACTCGTCGATAGCCGAAAGACTCGAGGGCGAAAATCCCGTTATCTCCCATCTCAGCGGAAATTAAACCCGAATTGAAATTGGAGAAAGTAGTTGGTGAAAAAACAATCGTTCTTCTCATGCTCTTGCGGCAACAATCTGGCATTTGAAAGTTAAAAACTTGGACGCTCTACGTTCCAAGTTTTCCTTCGAAACGATTTCGCAGCCGCTTTACGCCACGAAGTTTTCGTGTTTCTCGAGAGAGTCAATCTGCTCTGCAAAAAGGAACTCCCGGAATCGACTTGTCTAGTTTTGAAATGTAGGGGATTTCTGCTTTTCATGACAATTTGACTTTGTAAGAAAACACAATTTTATGCAAGAGTCAACTTTTTACGATTCATAAAAACAGAAATTTACTGAAATTTGCATGAAACTTTGTTTACAACTTGCCAAAACTGTTGACTCGAGGAAAAACACGACGGCGGAATGCTATAGATGTATTAACTATAGCTCTATTTATTTGTGTTTATTTCATAACTTACAATGTAATATTATTAAATATAATAATATAATAATATAAAATAAAAAAAAATCTTTTGTTGAACATGTAATTTTTTTGTTACAATTACTTTTTTCTGGGTCGAGAATTAATTTTTTTCACTTGCAATCTCCGGATTTTCATCACATTTTTTAGTTTGACCTTTTAATCACCTTGAAGCTGATGCGATGGAGGTCAGAGGACCTCTGATTCGCAATCAGTGACCCCAAAAACCTATCTATGTATTTTTTTATCGAATTTTTTTTAGATTAACCTACAAATGACTTTGAATCTGATATGATGAAGTTCAACGGAGCTCGGATTCAAAATCGGCGTTACCCCTAAAAACTATGTATGTATTTGATTGGATTTTTTTAATCGGATTTTTTAAAGTTACACCTTAAAATTACCTTGAATCTGATACGATCGAGGACAGCTGACCACGGATTCAAAATCAGCGATCACAGAAACCTATTTATGTGTATTTCTGGACTTTTCATTTGGAATTTTTGCAGTTTGACCTTCACATGACCTTTAATTTCATATGATGGAGGTCTACGTATCTCGAATTCAAAATAAGCGACCCCAATAACTGTATTTTTAATCGGATTTTTTGCAGTTTGACCTTAAAATAAGCATGAATCTACTGTGATGGAGGTCTACGGACCTTGGATTCGAAACCAGCAACCCCAAAAACCTATGCATGTATTTTTCTAGATTTTTTATCGAATTTTTTTCAGACTAACCTACAAATGACTTTGAATCTGATATGATGAAGTTTAACGGATCTTGGATTAAAAATAAGCGACCCCTAAAACCTAGGTATGTTGTTTTATGGATTTTCAATCTAATTTTTTTAAAGTTTGACCTTTAAATGACCTTGAATCTGCTACGATAGAGGATAGCTGACCACGGATTCGAATTCAGCGACCACAGAATCCTATGTATGTATATTTCTGAAACTTTTAATCGGATTTTTTGCAGTTTGACTTTCAAATGACTTTGAATCTGATGTGATGGAGGTCAACGGATCTCGGATTCAAAAACAGCGCCCCTAAAAACTGGATTTTTAATCAGATTTTTTGCAATTAGACCTTTAAATGACCTTGAATCTAATATGATGGACGTCTACGGACTTTGGATTCGAAATCAGCGACCACAAAAACCTATTTACCATATGTATTTTGATGGATTTTTTCATCGGATTTTTTTCAGATTAACCTAGAAATGACTTTGAATCTGATATTATTGAGGTCAGCGGATCTCGGATTCAACATGAGCGATCTCAATAACTTATGTATGAATTTTTATAGAATTTTTATCGCATTTTTATAAGGTTTGACCTTTAAATGACCTTCAATCTGATACATAGAGGTCAGCGGTCCTTTTCAAATAGATTTTTTTTGTAACAGAATGGAAATCAATACCTTGCTCACTGTTTTTTGTGCGATTCTTTGATTCCAGATAATTAGTATTATTTGTTTAAAAAAAATTAATTAACAAATTCATAAAATACTCATTTTCAGGTAAAATCAATTCACTTTTTAAAGAATTAACTTCATATATGTTGGAAATGTAATATTTTGTTACAATTACTTTCTTTGTTGGTCGAGAATTAATTTTTTTATGTTACGAACTCACTATTCCGTCAAAATTTCATTTTTTTTTTGAATTAATCTTTAGTCCAAACTAATTGATCGACTAAATTTTTTTTATTTAATGCTTATGAAATTAGTCGCAAAGTTCTCAAGGAATACTTTTAAAAAGGTTGTTTAATATTTTTACTTCACAATGAAAATTGGTTATAAGAAAAAAATTCAAAGATGCAATTTTGTGGGGATTTATTCCATTTTTGCGAAAGTACTTAATATTTTTCTTGTAGCTTTTCTGTGCGATTATTTAATTTCAGATAATGATTATTATTTTTTTAAACAAAATTAATTAACAAATGCATAATATTGTTATTTTTAGGTAAAAGGAATTCGTTTTTTTAAATTAATTTCAAATATGTTAAAAATACCTTTTGATATGATACTTCGTTATACAAAAAATAATTTCTATTTGTTTAAAAAAATTATTGTTCTGCCATTTTTTAATATATTGATTTTTCAGAGAACGAAATTCCTAATATCTTGCTAGTAGCTTTCTACTGTTATTTTTTATTATTACTTAACAATTAGTAATTCGTTTTAAAAAATTTAATAAATAAATGCATAATTTGGCCATTTTTGCAACATCAATACGTTATAGAAACACAATTTTATTTCTCGACTAATTTTTTTAAATAATTGTAAAAATAATAAACATTTCCTGCGTGATATTACGGCATTACAACGGAGAGCCTTTGCTTAAAAATCTTCCATTAAAAAAACGGCCTCAAAATATTTTGTTCATTAAATTTGTTTAAAAATTAATAATTATTGTCCATCAGCAAAATATTACACTAAATGCCGATTGGTTATACACATTTAATTGATTTTGTTAAAGAAACTAAATTTATCTACTAAAACATAGCCAAATTATGCATTTTTTTATTGTATTTTTCAACAAAAATTAACAATTGTTTAGTATTAATGTAAAATAAATATATTAAGCTACTAGCAAGACATTAGAAATTTATTTATCCAACAAAAACAAAATATATACGTTGAAAAATGGCAAAACATTGAATTTGTTTATTAAATATGTTTAAACAAATAAGAATTATTTTCTTTAAAACCATGCATCATATCAAAAGGCAATTTTTAACATATCTAAAGTTCATTTTAAAGGAAAACAAATTTCTTTCAATAAAGCATTACAATATTATGCAATTGCTAATTAATTTTGTTTTATAAAATAACAATAATTGTCTGAAATCAAAGAATCGTTCAAAAACGCTACAAGCAAGATATTTATTGTAATTTATGTTAAAAAACGAATACAATCTATTTTAAAATATCAGATTTATGCATTTGTTTATAAAAATTCGTTTAAATAATTAACAAATGTTCTTTATTTGTTTATGTGTCATGTCAAAATTTCTTATCTTTAGATTTCTTCTTGAAACATATATCTGAAGTAGCTGTATATCATTTTTACTAAAAATCTGACTTTTGTTTGATTAATTTGTTTATACAAATTTTAAACAATTTTTTATATGTCTTATACTGCCGGGCATCATTCAGAAAAAGTTTTTCCACTAATTTTGTGTATTTTTGCAAAAATTATAATTGTCTAAAAAAATTATTATAATTTATATTTTGGAAAGATTATAGAAAGTGGCGAGGTGCTTCTGAATTTTCCATATTTTTGTAAAATATTCAATTCGAGTAGGTTAATAACTGGTGTAAAATATTAAATGATTCGTTTATGATTAAATAATAAATCAGATATTTATTCGCCTGATCTGTTACCTCAAAAATTCATTTTTTTTTTTGGAAATTTAACTATATTGTTAAAAAATAATCTCTTTTAGTTAAAAATTCAACTACTTGGTCAAAAATTGAACTAGTTTGATAAAAAATCACATTTTTCATGAATCGACTCCCTGCTTAAAAATTCAACTCTTCCAATTTTACAAAGTAAATCTTCCCGGTTAAGAATTAACGTTTTGTATGATTTGCTATTTTAGTTGAAAATCTACTTAAAAATTTATCTTTTTCTTTGTTGAAATTGTAAATATTTTGTAGATATTTCCCTTTTTCGTTAAGGAATTATTTTTTTAACGAAACTTGTAACTATCCCTTTTTTTGTTGAAAGTTTAAGTATTTAGTTAAAAATAAACCCAAGTGTCGAATTATGAAATATTCGAATTGGAAAATTCCCAAATTTCAACAATTCAAATCAAACAATTCTTTTTATAAACAAAAGTATGAATTTTCAACAAAAAAATATAATTTTTGATGAATTAGTTGAATTTTTTTAACAGTATTGTTCAATCTTTAAACAAACCGGATTAATTTGAAACCAAAAGTTAAATTTTAAAACTGAAAGAATAAATTTTCACCTATGAAGCTAAAAATAGTAATTGTTAACAAAGAAAAAGAATTTTCAACGAAATAGTTGTTTTTACAACAAAAAAGATGAATTTTCAACCTAAATTGTGAATCTAAAAAATACAAAATTTCAACAAATTAGTTTAACCCAAAAGTCATTTTTTTTACTTATGACATAATGGTTTAATTTTCTACGGAGCAGTTGCATTATAAAATAAAAAAGATTAATTTTTAACCAAATACTTAAATCTTTAACACTTTAATTTTAAATTCAAAAATATGTTTGTTTAACAAAAAAGCTAATTTTCTATCAAAACCTGAAATTTTCATTAAAATTTTTAATTTTTGATCGATAAAGTTCATTTTTACCTGGCCAGATTAATTTTCTATGTAATTATTGTTTGCTTAGAATTTTTAACCAAGAATATTATTTTTTTAATAACAAAATATATTTTAACCATAGGCATGAATTTTCAACTAGAAGAGATCAGGTTTCAATAGTAAATGGAATATTTACATTGTTTGTTAAAGCGCTAATTCGCAATAAAAGAAATTACTTTTTTTAACGAAATAATTACATTTAAAAACAATGAATTTTTAACTTGATTTTTTACGAAAATGATGAATCATTGAAAACATAAATTTGCAACCCGGAAGAATAATTTTTCAAACATACAATAGTTATAATTTTAATCACGGACGAAAATCTTTAAAAATATGAATTTTATAAAATTAGTTTAACTTTCAAACAGGAAGTTGCATTTTCAATTACAAGAGATGAATTTTCACCAAAATAGCTAAATTTGCAAAAAAATGCATTTTTGAGCAAAAAGATTAGGAGTATTCGTAGTTGACTTATAAGTTATTCATAAACGAACACTTCAATAATTTGCAACATTGTAATTTATTATTATTATTGTTAAATAATTTTTACTTCCCTCAGAAGAAAAAAAAATTTTCTATCATCATCATTTTGAATTATTTTTAAATATTAGGAGATTTTTCACATTTTCCACAAGAAATTGAGGAGTTTTAGAAATTACGAAAAGATCCTAAAATAATTAAAAAATTGTAAAGAAAATTTAGCTATTTGAAGATTTTGAAATAAAAATTAAATTTTTTAAGGAATTCGAAATATTTTAAAATAATTAATTTTCTTTGGTAAATAACTTTTTCTTTAATATTTTAAAATATTTTAAAACATTTTAAATTATTTCCTAAAATTTCGGAAAAAAATGTAACAGATTTTTAAGCAATATTTTTAAATTGTGAAAGATTACAAAGAAATATCGAATAATTTTAGGAAACATTTAGATGTTTTGAAAAGATACAAAAGTAACTTTAATTAAAAAAAATTTCAACAAATTTAAAACAAAATCGAGATTTTCAAGAGTTGAAAAAAAAAAAATTATAAGTTGTTGAAGCATTTTGACAGGTTTTTAATAGAATACAAAAACTTTCTTAAGACATACAGAAAATTTTCAGTAATTTCTTATTTTTCAATAGTTATTAGAAGAGGATATTAAAACATATTTAAAAATATTTAAAAATATTCAAAAGTTAAAAAAAAATTAATAATTCAAAAGCTTCAAACATTAAAAAAAAAAAGGATCGAAGAAAGGGCCAGTGTGGGAATTTAAAGCCAGATAATAAAGATAATTTTTTCCCTAATTTTTCTTCAATCATCTCGCCGGTAGTGTTAATTGAAATTTTTTTTATAAAATTAATAAAACATATCAGATGATAATGTTTTATAATTCAACATCATTCGCGATATAATTTTAAAAAATTAGGAGAAAGGCGATTTCTTTCTGCCTTGAAGTGTCCACGCTGGGCATTTGTTTATATAATTTGTTTATAAAATTCACAAAAAATATTGTATTATAATTTTCTATAATTACAAATCACTAGCGAAATAATTAAATAAAAAAAATAGATTTCTTTCTTCCTTTGCATGTCTATACTGGACATTTATTTATAATATTTGTTTATAAAATTATTAAAAAATATCGGGTGATAATTTACTATCATTAAACATCACTTACGATATAATTTAAGAAAAATTAAGAGAAGAAACGATTTCTTCCTGCCTTTATATTTCCACACTGGAAATTTGTATTCATAATTTGTGTAAAAAAATAATAAAAAATATCGAATGATAATTTTCTATCACTAAGCGTCACTTGCGACATAATTTGAAGAAAAGTAAAAGAATACGCGTTTACTTTTTGCCTTTATATGGCTACATTTGGCATTTATTTATACAATTTGTTTATAAAATTAATAAAAAAATATAGGACAACTTTTTATGGTCAAGTGTTCTTTTTTAGATAAAAGCAAGTAATTTCAACACAAAAATCTACTTTACAAACAAAGAATCCATAGTGTAGGCTCTTTGTTAAGTTGATTTGTTTATAACAATTTAACGAACAATGTCTGTTTTTTTCTGCTTTCAGCTACCACTGCGGCACAACACAAAAAAATTTCATGCAGATAAAAAAACCAAAAAAATCTACTTTCTATTCACTCTTTACATTAAAATAAAGGTTTTAAAAAACTTAAAAAATCAGGGCACATAAAGCTATTCAAAATTTAATGCAGAATTTAAGAATTAAAATCTAAAATCGGTTAAGAATTGCCAGCTATAAGTTACTTTAAACCTCGTTTTTTCATTTCATCACACTGTGGCGCGTAGTGCGCGATTGATTATGCTAGTTATCGCAAAAAATGTGGCAACGAGATATCTAAAAAAAATTTGATAAAAAATTACCCTTCAGAGTGTAAACATTATTTTTGAAAGAGTAAAATTGCATGTTAAACATCGATAAATTTTGTGCCCACGCAACAACTTCTCATCTCTGTTTTCGACAAACAACGTCGTTATGAGGTACATAAAGATTGTAAATTATGAAATACGTCCAAGATTCCTGTGATTTTGTCACCCGCAAAAGCAATTTATTCTCTTTCATCGCCAACACCAAAGAGGACATTTTTACTGGTTACCGTCGTTCTTAACGAAGATATAAATAGCCTCGAACTTGTACCACTATAACTTTGCAAAATCACCTCACAGGTTATTTCAAAGATTTCTTCAAATTGAGGGTATTTTAGGTACCGACAATCAGGGTAATTATGGTTTAATATTCGCAATTTTTTTAGATGATGATTCGTCACAAATAGGAAGATGTACTTTAACTTTGTTAGTATCCTATAAAACTGTTTTTTAAGAGTTTTCATATTAAAATAAGAAAATTATATTTTATTTTATTTTTATTACTATGGCGCACCACTTCGATAAGTTCGGGGTAAAAATGTCTTATTCTAGGGGGTTTATGTATTTTTGTGTGAAAAGATGGTAATTGCAGGTCAAAAACACCACATTAAAAAAAAATGCCCAAAAAATTCGAAAATTTTTTTTAAATTGTTATTTTGTCCATAACATTCGCCCGAATTGTTTGGAAACATTTTTTATCAGTCTCCATAACAAATATTTTGTTCAAATTATATTTTATTTCTGAAGAAGATCTTCTCTTTGACTTGTAACACCTGGAAAAATAGTGCGTTTATTTCTGAAAAATAATTTTATTCGATCGCTTTAGTAGCTTAAGGGAAAAACACCCGACCGGCAATAGGAAGTTCTGGGGTTCGATTTCCAACGGAGTGAAGGAAAAGATTTTTTCTTTGGAAATTAAATTAAATTTTAACATTTCTTATTCACAGCTCCATCAAGTCTGAAAAGAACGTTAAAAACTTCTATTATTCTCTGATGATAATACAGATTCCTTAAAAAATTTGACATGTAACACCTGGAAAATTAAAGCATGTATTTCTGAAAAATGATTCTTCTTTCGATCTCTCTAGTAGCTTAAGGGAAACGTGCCTGACCAGCAATCGGAAGTTATTTGGTTAGAAAAGACGTTAAGGATTGCTGTTATTCTATAAAAATAATACGTAATTTTTTTTTTATTAGAAATTCATCTGTTTTAAGAGAAATTTCATTGTTCTAAGATAAACATGCAACAGTGTAGTTAAAAATAAAAATATTTCGTTAAAAATTCCAACGTTTTGTTGAAAATTTAACTATTGTGTAGAAAATTTACTTTTTTTTTTAATTCATATTGGTGTTGAAAAATGAATTGAAATCTTTACTAAATAAAAGTTCACCTTAAAAAAACTGTCCTTATAAATTAAAAATTTATCGATCTGTTGAAAAACATCAATGAGCATCACTGGAAATGTGATTCAGAGACATTCGGAAGAAAATTCGATTTGTTTCTGCTGAAAACTATTCGAATGATGCATTTGTTTATAATCATTGTTGATAAATTTAGCAAATTCTATCAGATAAGAAAAATGCATCAATCTGCATCACAGGAAATGATATTTAAAGACAATGTAAAGAAAATTCGGTTCACTTCTGCCTAAAACTATTCGAATCATGCATTTGCTTATAATAATTGTTGATAAATTTAACAAATTATATAAGATGACAAAAATACTTAAATGTGCATCACAGGCAATGAGATTCGAAGACAACCGGAAGAAAGTTCGTTTCTGTTGTGCTCAAAACTGTTTAAATCATGACTTTGTTAAGAATAATTGTTAATAAATTAAAGAAATTATATTGGATACCATATTTTCCAGCAACATCTTTTTCGCTTTTTGCAGCTCTATACAAATTTAAACAAACAAATGTTCAAAAATCGCCCTTAACAGATTAATTGAGGATTTAATGCTGCATTTTTTCAAAAAAATAATTGAAAATCAATCAAGAATTGTGACCTACAGGTCATTGAATCTTGTGCAGTTTTCTCAAATACCGAACTTGCTCATTTTCAATTTTAATTTTACCATTCAAACGTTACAGATACGGTATACAGCTTTATACGTATACAGCATATACGCCTTACAGTTTTTTAACTTCTAAATTAGATACCTAATCTGAGTGACCCAGACTTAGTCAATTGAATTTTCTACCGCATCGTGTTCTACATCGCTGTTGCAGTGTCCTACAGCTTCATCTCCTAATAATTCACTAGAGAAGTCTCTCCAAGCGTTTCGGGTAGACAGTCTATAGTTACAACAAAAGTCCCATGAAACTTCTGTTAGTGAGGATGGGGGGGGGGGGGGTGAAAATAGTTCCAACCGAGAATTTTATGCTGTCAAAATTTGAATTTTTGACTTTTTAAGAAAATTCTAAAAGCTGTTATGGTAATCTTGTAGGGAATTCAAAAAGCAACACTTTTCTTATCTTGATTTTAGTCATATCGTTCGTTATTTTGCCTAAAATTTTCATTTACGTGTATTTTTTGGAATTTCGTAAATTCTATAATTCTAGTAAATTTTGGTTTAATCAAAAAAAGTTATAAGTCGAAATTGCTTGTTTTCTTGTGCAATATGAATAACTGTACAGAAAATTTTTGAATCTTGAAAAAAGTGGTATCAAAAATTTTTAAAATACGCTGAACTTTTGAATTTTTATATAAAATGGGTGGCTAATGAATATGACCTTTAGTTTAGAACACTCAAAGATTATAGCAAAGGCCAAAAATATATATAATAACCCCAGATGCGGGTTCGGTGACCCTAAAAACATAAGGAGCAGATGGTCTCTCCAATTCCATAGGTTTCCTAATTATGACCTTGAGATGACCTTCATACCGACCTGATTAAGTATAAATGTACCCAGATTCGGATTTAGCGACTCCAAAAACGTCTTAAAGCAGTTGTTCTTGCTTATTTTATGGTTTTTTCTAACTTTGACCTTGATCCTGACTTGAGGGCATCAAACTGACCCCGTATTCAGAATCGGAGACCTCAGAAACGTATAGATATGGTGGTTTAGCTGGGGTTGCAGCAACTTTTTTGTGGGCCTGTTTAATTTGTAAAACATTTCGGGAACCTCAAACGTACGCATAGTAAGAGGGGTGTTAGAATAATTTTGTTACGGTTTAGTATAGGGGTGGGGTTTCATTAAAGAGGATCTATAATTGGTGACGTAATTAAATTATCTAGGGAATGGGGTAAAGTTTTCTAAGGTTAGTGGTAATTTTCGTTCAGGGAACGAGGTAAATTCAAATAGGGTATGGGAAAAGGTTATCTAGGTTAAAGGGAAAAGTCGACTAAGGTAGGGGTGAATTCAGCTAGAGTATGTGGGTAATTTATCTTGAGTACGGGGTAATGTTGGCTAGGATATGGGGTAAAATCGGGTAGGGTAAGGGATAAAGTTGGGTAGGATATGGGGTAACTCTGGCTAGGGTACGAGGTACAGTTCTCTAGGGTACGGGGTAAAGTTGACTGGGGTATAGGTTTAATTCGGGTAGGGTACAAGTATAATTCAGCTAGGGTATTTGGTAAATTTATCTAGGTTAAGATGTAAAGTCATGTAGCGTACAGAATAGGTCCAGCTGGAGTACGAGATTAATTTATCCAGGATACGGGATAAAATTGGCTAGGATATGGCGTCAAGTCGGGTAAGGTACGGGGTAAATTCACCTAGGGTATCGGGTAAATTTATCTTAAGTTCGGCGAGAAGTGATCTATGGTACTGAGTAAAGTCGCGAAGCCTATGGGATGAATCCAGATAGGGTACCAGGTAAAAATATTTAGGGTACGGGGTAAAGTAAGATATAGAATGTAAAGCGTGAAATAAAATAGGGTACGGGGCAAAGTCAGACTGCTTACAAGGTGAAGTCGAGTACGGCGGGCCAAAGTCATCTAGGGTGGAGGATAAAGTCGAATAGGGTATACTGTCAAGTTGGCTAAGGTAAGGGGTAAAGTCGACCACGGTATATTATAAAGTCAGCTTGGGTGTGACTTAAAGTCCCCTAGGGTACGGGATACAATCGACAAGGGTACATTATATATCGGTACGTGGTCTAGTTTTCTAGAGTACGGGGTAAAGACGACTAGGGTATGAGGTGAAGTTATAGAGGATACGGGGTAAGTTTGACTAGAGTACAGTGTAAAGACGGTTAGGCTACGATCTAAAGTTGCCTAGGGCTTAATATAAGTTAAACTAGGGTACGCGGTAAAATTATCTAGAGTGCGGGCTAAATCAGTCATGGCTTAATTATGGGGTAATGTCGGCTAGAGTACAGTGTAAATTGTGCTAAGGTACGGGAACAACATTTTCAGAATAAAATCTAAGGTTAGCCAGGGTACGCTCTAGAGACGGCTAGAATACAGGATAAAGTCGGATAGGGTATAGTGTACATTTTTCTGGGTACGGGGTAAAGTTATTTATAGTATGGGGTAAAATCGACTAGGCTACAGGGTAAAGTCACTTACAATGCAGTATAAAGTCAGCTAGTTTAAGGGGTAAAGTCAGCCTGAATACGGATAATGTTGGCTAGGGTTCGGGGTAAATTTGGTTTGTGGGGGTAAAGTCGGCCAGGTATGGGGTAAATTAGGGTAGGGAAGAAAAAATATTGCAGAGAGACACCCATACGCAATTATATAGTTTTTTCGGGGCTACAACATCCTAAGAATAATTATTTATTTAAGTTATTAATAATTAAAGTTTAATCCATACTTACCAGCATGATGAGGTAATCAGAGATCAGCATTTTTCTTGATAAATAAAATAACATTAAAAAAATTTTGTATCTGGATCATACACAAATCTGTTTTAGAATATCACAGAGTATAATTAAATTAAATTTAATTTTAATTTATCTTATTAGTTACTTTTCTTCAAAATGTGAAAAGACGAAAATTATAATTTAGTTACTTCTTAAAAAAAACTTAATTAATAATTTCCACGCAATATTTTCTAATTTGGCGCCGCAAGTTTTCCTTATTTTATTTTATTCGAGAAGTGCAAAGTTTTCAAGAATTTTTGAATCTAATTTTTAGTTGTTTAAACAATTTTTTTATAGATATCTTGCTCTTTAAATTAAGAACAGTTACTATTTTTCAGGATAAATTGTATATTTGATAAAAAAAAAAATCATATTTTTCTTTTAACATAAGTTTCAATTGTTTAAGAAATTTGAACTCCTAGAATTTTTCGGCATTTTTTTGTTTTAAAGATTGTAAACTGGCTTTAACAAAAAATGTATAGACAGTACCCTTCCAAGACTTTACGTATATACAATTTATTTAAACAAATTTTAAACAATTTTTTAATGTAATTAAAAAAATGGATTAGAGCAATTATTTGTTGTATCATTAATTACAGATAATACTATTTTTTAACTATTAACCTAAGAAAAAATTATTTAGACAGCTTGAAATTTTTTAAATAATTCATTCCATCTTAAATAATAACTGTTTAACTTATACATTGGAAAAAAAATGTTAAAAAAAATAATAATAATTGTTCACACAATTTAAAATTAGTTACAAAAATACTTGAAAGCTTGCGATTTATAAAAAAAAATTTATGACAAAATTCCAAAAATACAATAAAAAATTTTCCTACAGCTGTATTTTGATGATTGCGAATATATTTTTATCAAAAACGTTTTACGCCGATTTTTAGATATTTTTTAGGTACACAACTTTTGTTCAATAATTTCTTGCATGCCTCGTGTTGTTTTTTCAAAAATTATTTTCTTATTGTCATTGTTTTTTTACGATAAAATCAAACCACGCATCCTGCTAAAACATGATTAGAAATAAATTTGGAGCCTTATTTATTTATCAACTTTTGTCTATTTTTTCTGAGATTAGGTTACTCGTCCAAAAATGTAATTATTTTATTTTTAATGCTGTCCGTTTACGAATCACACAAAATATACGTGTCCTGTCAAAAAGTTGAAAATAAAAAATTTTTAGATTTTTTTAAGACAAATAGAATTTTTGTTTTTTTATTATTTTTTGTTTGGTCCTAATTTGAATTTTCGATTTTACAATAAAATTCAAAAGCGTGTTATGATAATCTTGTAATGATTTCAAAAAATAATATTTTTTCTTTTTTTACTTTTTTTCTTATCGTACGTTGTTTGGTTTAATATTTTGATTTTAATTTTTTTCTTTAATTCTGCAAGTCCTATAATGCTGTTAATTTTTTTCATCTAAAAAAATCGTAATATAGACATGCAAACATAGACATACATACAGACAGAAACATTTGTGAAAACAATGACAAATTCAGTAAAAGTTTTTCTTTTATTTGACGGTCTATTATACAATGGAAAATCACGAATCACTGCTCTTGATTATAAATACTATTTAGGCATACTTAAATTCAGTGATAAAGACAAAAAGAGAATTTTTAATTTTTACGAAAAAAGTATTAAGCGTGCATAACAGTATGTGATAAAATTTACCGCAAACTTTAACACTCGAATAAAGTCTTTTACTTTTTATTTTCATAAATAATGACTGATATCATCTAAAATAAAGATTGTGTGAAATAATTAATACTTCGTGTGAAAATACTTGATTTCAATTTACAAAATTTCACTTTTATTTCGTTCAAAGCATGAAAATTAGATGTGTCGAAAAAACAGAGAATTATTAGATTTATTTGTATTTAAACTAAAAAATTTCTTTACTCTAGATTTTCTACTTTCCCAAATGCAGGCAATGTAAATCACTACTTCACCCACTGTTCAGTATCGAGGTAAACGTCTGTAAGCCAGCGACTGGTCATATACCGATGGATGATAATTGATAATAAACCTCACCAATCAACATTAATCCAATACCTAATAAGAACAAAAAATTACCAACTGATGATAGGATAGGAACCTCAATTACCGACTTACGATAAGTCATGAGCTTTAATGAAATTCAGTCGGAATAGTAGGAATTTAGATTTTATTCAATCGCTAAAGTAGGAATCTGTTTTATCTTCAGGCGGTAAAGTAGGAATCTAGAAAAAGTAAACTTTTCAATGCCATTACCAATATATCTAATAATTTTAATTTTCTCCGTCCAATCCTGATGAAAAGTTTCTTTGGAAGTCGACAATACAACTTTTAACGCTTATTCTAGTTACTCTTTCGAGTGATATGTACAAGAAGGAAGTGTATATTTACAATGATCGCCTTTTCTTTGACGCTTGGTGTTACGTTTATTATATGCGATAAAAAATTTACAATAAAATTGCAATTAGGGGTATGTCGTTTATCTTTTATTTTTTAAATAAACCTCTCAAATTGAAGAAAAAAAAACTAGTTGCTATAAAAAATATCCAGAAATTGTTTTGTTAAAAAAGTTTCGGTGGATAAAGTGAAAACTATTTTTTATATATTTTCTTTAATTGCTGCTTCCGGTTTGGAAATATCTGAAAATTGTCTATGAACTATTTTCTAGGGCATGAAAATTTCTTTAAAATGGCCTTTACTAAATTCTTTTGCGACTAATGGTTTACGAGATAATAATTTATTAATTAAGGGTAGTATTTTTCCAAAATGTCTTACAGCTATTTTTGGATTTTAAATTAAAAAAAAATTCTTTCCATTCTTTTAATCTTACACTTTGAAAATTCAACAAGATAAATATCATTGAAGTATCCTTCCTGAGTATGCAAATTCAATAAAACGTATGCATTCCTGAAAACAATCTATCCTTAATTAACAAAATAATTTCTCGTAAACTATTTATTATAAGGAGAGACAAATTTAATAATTTGGATTAAATTTTTATGACCTATAAATAAGTTCAAGTAATCCTTTATGTACCTTTTAACTGAAAGCTGTAATATAGGAAAACGTATTAGAAACTAGTTTCAATTTTTAAAGTACTGTGTAGAAAATTCTGTCCACAACACCTAATAATTTGCTGGTTTTACTGTAGTTTCTATATCGCATTTTATAACATACAAAATTTTCCAATTTGAAAAGGAAGATTAAAGTTTTTACAGGCGTGGAAGTTATAAATTTTCAATACTGAACAAAGTGCACAAAAATAAATCTGAGCTGATGCTGACTAATAAATGTTGCGTTATTGACTTCAGCTATTAACCTATTTCCCATTTAATGCAAAAACATTATTTTCTTAATTAAACTACGCCATAAAACTGAGCTATTTTTGAAAAGTTGATATCTACTCCCAGAATATATTTTGATCTTTCAATTATTTCAAGAATTTCCGATTCCTTTTCAAAAATTTAAATCCAAAAAGTTTTTTGAAGATATTGTTAAAAATCATTCACCCAGAAATATTTTGTATGAAAATCCTTAAAAGTTGTAATTCAAATTTTAAAATTTTAAGAATTCTTTTCGATAAAGTATTCAACAATTTGAGAAAAAAGAAATCTTTAATTAATAATGGAGAATCGATTAACAGTGGTCAACTCAGGGATTTACTGTTAAAACATTCTACAGAATTCTATTGTTACAAACAAATTTTATGAAGAATATAAAATTTTGCTGTATTTTAAAAATAAATTTTTATCTCCTGTCTTATATTAGAAGGCCCGATTGAACATGAAAAACTGCAATTGTTTTTTTACAGCTAATAATCTTCATCATAAAATGCATTTTTAAATATTACTAAGCATTATTTATGAGACCAAAAATTTAAATAGTAAGTGATTGTTTATTAATGGGACATAATTCTGTTTTTATCATTTTTCTACTGCACCATAATTTGTAACTTTTTTGCATTTTTAAAGAGATAAGAACAATTGCATAATATGCAAAAACTTATTTTGAAGAAATCGAAAAAGAATTAAAAGCTTTTTAATAATTATAAAAGATTTAAGAAGATTAAATTTTACTTAAAATTTCTGGGAAAATTCCGATTGGTTTAGGTTTTATTTTAAAAGAATAATTGCGAGTTTTTAAAATTTCAAAATGTGCGAAAAAAAGTAGAAGACTTTAAGACAATTAAAATTTTGTTCAGGATTTAAAAAAGTTTTAGATGAAATAAATTGTGCAGGGTGTGAATTAAATCAAAAAAGGTTATTAATAAAATTTGTTATGATTTTTTTATAAAGAATTCTACGGTTTCACGAATAAAAATTTGTAAGTTCCTAGGAAAAATTAAAATGATCTATTATTCCGAAAAATAAATCTTTATGATATTATTCAAAAAGATTTCAAAACGTTTTAAAATATTTCTAAAGTTGTCAAAGAAGAAACTGCAAGATTTTCAGAAATTTTTTTTCATTTTACAAAATTAAAAAAAATGAAGGAAAATTTAAATAATTTTGAAAAATTAAAGGTTTAGAAAGTCTAAAAAAGTTAAGTAAAGAACTTCCCCAAGATTCGTGTAAAAGTTTTAAAAAATTTTTTATTTTGCAAAATGAACTTTGAGAGAAAATTTCAGAAATTTTGAACATTTCCAATTATTTCTAAAAATTTCGGAAAAGGGTGTAGAAGATTTTAAAGCAAACTATTTCAATTTTTTAAGAATAAAAAATTTAAACAAATTGAGTGAATAAAAAAATATTTAAAAGAATTGAAGCGATTTAAAAATGATTTTAAACTCTACAAGATTTTTGGAAATTTATATTTTTAGGGGCGCCTAAAAAATCCCGAAAAATAAAATCCCCGAGATTGTAAAATACCCGAATTAGAAAATTTCCGAATAATAAAATTTCAGAAAAATAAAAATACATAATTGAAAAATTTCAGAATATTGAAATTCGCGAATTATAAAATTGCCGAAAAGTAAAAATACCGAATCGGAAAATTCCTAAATAATAAAATTCTCGAATAATAAAGTTCCCAAATTGAAAAATTGCCGAATAATAAAATTACGACATTTTATAATATTACCGAATTGGAAAATTCCCGAAAAAATTCAGGGTAAAATTCTCGGATTGTAAAATTCCCGAAATTGAACATTAAAAATTATTTAAAAAAAGTAATATTACATTATTTTATTTGTAATCAATAAGATATATTTTATTATTCGGGAATTTTTCATTTCGGTAATATTATCAACTGTAGGAAATTTTATTATTTGAGACTTTTCCAATTGGGTAAAATTATAAGCTTTCGTAAATTTTATTATTCGGGAATTTTATTATTTGAGAATTTTACAATTTCGGGAAATTTTACTTTTCGGGATTATTATTATTCGAGAATTTTACAATTTCGGGAAATTTTATTTTTCGGGATTTTTTATTGGACCCGATTTTTAAATATTACAAAAAATTAAAAGTGTTAATATAATTTTTCAAGGAATTAAAGGAATAAAAAATATTCCCTAAAATTGCTGTGAAAATTCAGTAGATTTTAAGGCAATTTTGATGGATTTTTTAAAATCTTAAGAAAAATCCGAGTTAGTTAAAAATATCTTTGGAATTTATCACGTTTTAAAAAGGTTACAAATATTTTTAAAAGACTCGAACTTTTCTTAATTTTTTTTTTAAATCTTATAAAATAAATAATGGCTTTTAAATATTCTAGATACTTTTTTTAAAATTGTTGAACTTTCAAAAAAAAAATTTAATTTTCTTAAGAATCTTATAAAATATCGTATTTATTTTTTGGTTTTCTATTCTCAGAGCTGAATTTTAGATCAAATGTATGTGTTGCAAAGCTGTTAACGAATTAATATTAATTTGTAATTTTTATATTGTATTATTACTAATATTATTTTTGACTCTTTTTCGTATTAAAAGAAGGTTTAAAATTGCTGAATTTAAAGTAGTACTTACATTAAGTATCTTCAATAATTGTGTGATTTAAAAAAAAATTGAATATTATTTTATAATATTAACATATTATTTTATTTATTTCTAGTTTTAAACAAAATAATTCAACTTTCGACCAAATAGTTGAATTTTCTACCAAATTGCTGAATTTTCGAGCCAATTACTTTTTAACCAAAAAGTTGCATTTCTAACGACAAAAATTAAATTTCTACAGAAAAAAATTAATATTTAAACTAAAAGGACTAATATTCAAGAAAATAGTTAAGTTTTTCGTTAAACAAAAATTGTATTCATACAAAATAATAAAAAAGTTTATAATAAAAATAGAATGAAAAAGTTCAATCAAACGGTTGATTATTTAAGAAACGAATTTGACCACCAACCCCCCTCCCCCTCTCCCTCAGCCGCCGCCCCTTAAAACTGAAATTTCTGGACTTTTTAACAGTAAATTCCTGCTTTTTATAAAACCGCTTAAAAAATGTATTTAACTTTATTAAAAATGGTTCTGGATAAATAAGAAAATATATATTACAGTAAATATTTTGTGCGAGTTTCTAGTTCTTCTGAAAGTCTATAACTTCCCCTTTTACTTAATAAAATATCGATTTATACAATCCGAACTGCTTGATTCTGGTTTCGGATTACAGCACAGTTAGAGAAAATACACTTTTTGGTTCCAAAAGGTCCAGAACTTTTTATTTTTGTATGATTTTCAAATTACAAAAAAACTGCTTATTAAATTTCGAAGAGCTTCCAGTTCAGAGCTTTTTTTCGATTTCTTCGTTTACAAACTTTCTACTCAGAGAATGAAAAAAGTGACCTTTTTAGCTAAAAAATGTCGAATAATAATTTTTTTTATTTTAAATAATAATGTTGGTAAATTAACAAATGGGAAAAATAAAAGTTCTGGGCTAAAAGCTCTTAAAAATGTTTAAGAACGTAACTTTTTTATTAAATTAAATATCGGACTTAAATAAAAAGCTCTAGAATTTTTTGAATGAAAAAATTGAATTTCCTCCAACTGTGTACTCCAGGCCTATCCAGCGAGGGAAATTTTCGATGAAATGACTCAAATCGCAGATGTGAGTTTTCCCCTCCACTGTCCACTTCCCCTTCTACTTTACGAGGGTATCCACCAACTGATCTCTCTTGAGTGAGCAAAGATAAGTGGTGGGGGAAATACACAATCTGGATTTTGAGTAATGTGTCTCATAACACCCTGGGAAGATTTTCCGAATGACCGTTTTATTAAGAATAAAACTACACAGTGAAAAAGATGCTATATAATTAGGAAAAAGGAACCTCATTATTTCCCACGCCTCTTTAATATTTCCCACGCCCTTTTCTATTTTCCCAAGATTTTTTGTGCTTTTGCATGCCCACGCCCCTTCCTTTTTTCCCAAGTTATTTTATATTTTCATTGCTTCTCCATATTCTTGTAAGCCCCTTTATTTTTTTCTAGTCCATTTAATATTTTTACACGCCCTTTTCTTTTTCCCCGGGCATTTTCTTTTATTCCCAAGGCCGTCCTTTTCTTGGCGGTGTTTGATATTTTCAAACTTTTGTAACGTTTTCTTTTGCTGTTTCATATTTTTTTATGCTTTTCCGTATTTTCTCATACCTTTTTATATTTTTCAGCGCCATCTCGTAATTTTCCACTCCCAATCACAAGGTGAAATAGGAAAGGGTGGGGGAAATGAGAAAATAGGAAATGGTAGGAAAAAGTGAGGGAAAACGTGTAAGTGAGGGAGTGTGTAATGGGGTAATACAAAACAGCGTGGGAAAATGGAAAAGGGAGTTGAAAAATATAAAATAGTATAGTGAAATAGAAATGGATATGGGAAAATATAAAATACCAAAAAAATAGAAAGGGTATCGAAAAATTTCAAGAAATGCTGGGGATATATGAAATGACGCTAGAAAAAAGAAAGAAGTGTGGGAAAATATAAAATAGCGTGGGAAAAAATAAGAAAGTATAGAAAAATAGGAATAGGCGTGGAAAATATGAAAAAATCGTGGTAAAATGCAGAATGCCGTAAAAGGTCAGAAGCGTGCGAAGATAAAGAATAATTCGGAAAACTAGAAAAGGGTTTAAGGAAATACTGAATAGCGTTAGAAAATAAAAAGGGTGAGAAAAAATGTAAACAAATGGTAGGCAATTCCTACCAATAGAAATAGAAAGAGGCGTGGGAAATAACTGAGTGGGAGAGGAAAATATGAAAATATCGTTGGAATTTATGAAATAGCGTATGAAAAAAAGAGAGGATATATGTTTAATAGCGCGGAAAACAAAAAATAGGGATGGAAAAATATTCAATAGCGTTCCAAGACATCCATACGAAATAACATAGGGAAAATTCAAGAAACGTCGAACAATATGAAATACCGTGGGAATAAAGAGAGAGGCATGGGAAAATATAAAATAGCGTAGGAAGATAGAAAGGGGCGTGGTAAAATATAAGAAAGCATAGGAAAATAGGAATAAGCGTGGAAATGATGAAAAAATCGTTGTAAAATATGGAATGCCGTAGAAAGGCAGAAACGTGGCAAGATATAGAATAGCTTGGCAAACAAGAAAGCGGTCTGTGAAAATATTAAGTAGCGTTAAAAAACAAAAAGGGTGCAAGAAAATGTGAAGAAACACGGGAGTAAAATTCGAAAGAGTGTAGGAAAATTGAAAGGGACATAAGAAAATTGAAAATAGATTGCAAAAATATGAATGGGCTTGAAAAACATGAAAAAAACAATGGATAATATACATTATGTAATCTCGTGGGAATCAAAAAAGAGGCGTGGCAACATATAAAATAGCGTCGGAAACAAAAAGAAGGGGATGTGCAAAAAATATGTAGTATCCGAGGAAAATATAAAATAGCGTAGGAAAATAGAAAGAGGTGTGGGAAAAAATTTAGTGGGCGTGAAAAATATTAAATGGCGTCGGAAACAAAAAGGAAGGGACGTGGCAAAATATGTAGTGCGATAATGTGAATAGGCGTGGACAATATAAAAAAGCATTGGAAAATAGGAAATAGCGTATAAAAAGAAACAAAAAGCGTAGATATATGTTTATTTGTGTGAAAATCAAAAAAGAGGGATGGGAAAATATTAAATACCGTTTCAAAACAGCCATACAAAATAGCATAGAAAAAATTCAAGAAACGTCGGAAAATATGAAATACCGTGGGAATAAAAAAAGAGGAGTGGAAAAATATAAAATTGTGTCGAAATAAAAGAACGTAACAAAATATGGAGTATCAATGGAATATATAAAACAACGCAGTAAAATAGAATGAGGCGTGGTAAAATGTGAATGGGCGTGGACAAGATCAGAAACGCTTTCGAAAATATGAGATGGTGTAAAAAAGGCAAGAAGCATAAGAAAATATGAAATAGCTCGGAAAACAAAAAAAGGGTCTGAGAAAATATTAAATAGCTTTAGAAAAAAAGGACACGAAAGATGCAACAAATGATGGGAAAACACGAAATAACGTAGGAATAAAGAAAGGGGCGTGAGAAAATATGAAATCGTGTAAAAAAGGGAAGAAGCGTAGGAAGATATAAAACAGCTCGGAAAAAAGAATGAAGGTTTGGGAAAATATTAAATAGCCTTAGACAACAGAAAGGGCATAAAGAGATGTCAGAATAATGATGGGAAACATGAAATAACGTAGGAGTAAAGAAAGGGGCATCTAAAAATGTAAAATGGCATGGTGCATTAGCAATGGGCGTGGGAAAGTTTAAAAAAAAGTTCAAGAAAATATGACTTAGCGTACGTAAAATCGAAATAGCATAGAAATGCATAGAATAGTGCTGAAAACAAGAAATAAAATGAAAAAATATTAAATAGCATTCGAAAACAGCCATATAAAATGGCATTAGAAAAATTCAAGAAGCGTCGGAAAATATGAAGTAGCGTGGGAACAAAAAAAGAGGCATGGGAAAATACGAAATAGCGTCGGAAAACAAAAAAGGGTCTGAGAAAATATTAAATAGCGTTAGAAAAAAAAGGGCACGAAAGATGTGAAAAAATGATGGAAAAACACGAAATAATGTAGGAATAAAGAAAGGGGCGTGAGAAAATATGAAATGGAATGATGAATTAGAAATGGGCATGGCAAACTATAAAAAAAGTTCAAGAAAATATGAAATAGCTTAAGAAAAAAGAAAAAAGTGTGGATATATTTAAAATAGCGTTACAAAATAGCCATATGAAATAGCATAAGAAAAATGCATGAAGCGTCGTAATATAAGAAATAGCGTGGGAATCAAGAAGGCGGCTTGGGAAAATATGAAATAGCGTCGGAAATAAAAGAAAGATACGTCGCAAAATATAAAGTACCTAGGAAAAATATAAAATAGCGTAGAAAAATATATAGACGCATGGGTAAATTTTAATGGTAAGATTTAAAATAGCGCGGAAAAAGAGAGGGGCCTGGGAAAATATTAAATAGCGTTAGAAAATAGAAAAAGCACAAAACATGGGCGTGGGATTATGAAAAAAGGATGAAAAAATATTAAGTAGGATAACAAAAAAGAAAAAAGAGCGGATATATTTTAAATAGCGCGTAAAGCGAGTCGCTAAATATGAAATAGTTTGCGAATAAAAAAAGAGGTGTGGGAAAATAAAAAAAGAGCATGGGAAAATGTTAATGGGCTTAGACAATATGAAAAATGGGTTGAAAAATGAAAGAAAGGCAGGAAGCGTCAGAAATTATTAAATAGAGTGGGAATCTAGAAAGATGCGTGGGAAAAAAGAAATAGCGTGGGAATCAAGAAAGAGGCATGGGAAAATATGAAATAGCGTTGAAAATAAGATGCAGAGACGTGGCAAAATATGAAATATCTTGGAAAAATATAAAATAGCGTGGGAAAATACAAAGAAGCGTCGGAAAATGTGAATAGACTTGCTCAATATGAAAAACGGGTGGGAAAATGTGAATGGGCGTGGACAGTATGAAAAACGTGTAAAAAAATATGAAAGGGGGTAAAAAACAAAGAAGCTTGGGAATACGTAAAATAGCGAGAAAAATAAGAAAGTCGTAACCATAGAGTAGAACACGAGAAAATAATAAATAGAGTGGAAATCAAGAAAGAGGTATGGGAAAATACAAAATAGCATCGGAATCAAAAAAGAGGTATGGGAAAATACGAAATAGCATCGGAATCAAGAATGAGGCGTGAAAAAATATGAAATATCGTTGGAAATAAAAAGCAGAGACGTGGAAAAATATGAAGTATCTCGGGAAAATATAAAACAGCGTATAAAAATGTAAAGAGGCGTGGGAAAATGTGAATGGGCGTGGACAATATAAAAAACGGATTGGAAAATTTTAAATGGCGTAAAAAGGGAAGAAGCTTCGGAACATGTAAAATACCGCGAAAAACAAGAAAGGCGTAAACATAGAGTAGGGCGTGGGTGAATATAAAATAGTGTGGACAATCTGAGTGGGCGTGAGAAATATAAAAAAAGGGTGGGAAAATATTGAATAGCTATCGAAAATAGCCATATGAAATAGAATAAGAGAAACGCAGGAAGCTAAAGAAAATATGAAATAGAGTGGGAATCAAGAAAGATGCGTAGAAAAATACAAAATGGCGTGGGAATCAAGAAAGAGGCATGGGAAAATATGAAATAGCTTTGGAAATAAAAGGCAGAGACGTGGAAAAATATGTAGTATCTTAGAAAAATATAAAATAGCGTGGAAAAATACAAAGAAGCGTCGGGACATTTGAATAGGCTTGGTCAACATGAAAATCGGGTGGGAAAATGTGAATGGGCGTGGACAGTATGAAAAACGCGTGCGAAAATATGAAAGGGAGTAAAAAAAGAAGAGGTTTGGAAATATGTAAAATAGCGCGAAAAACAAGAAAGGCGTAAACATAGAGTAGGGCGTGGGTAAATATAAGAAAGTTTTGAAAAATATGAGTGGGCGTGGGAAATATAAAAAAAAGTGTGGGAAAATTTTAAACAGATTTCGAAAATAGCCATATGGAATGGAATATGAAAAATTCAGTAAGTGTCAGAAATGAAGAAATAGAGTGGAAATCAAGAAGGAGGAATGGGAAAATACAAAATAGCATCGGAATCAAGAAAGAGGAATGGGAAAATACGAAATAGCTTTGGAATCAAGAAAGAGACGTGAGAAAATATGAAATACCGTGTGAATAATGAAATGGCGTAAAAAATAAAGAAGCATGGGAAGATATAAAATAGCTCGAAAACAAGTAAGAGGGATGGGAAAATATTAAATAGCGTTAGAAATGAAAAGGACGCGAAAAAATGTGAAAAAATGGTGTGAAAATAAGATATTTTCGGAAATTGGGAATGGGTATGGGAAGCAATGAAAAAAGCGTGTGAAAGTGTTTTGTTTGGTAAATGAGATAAAATTGCAAGAGGGTCATATGATAAAGTATCTGTTTAGCTCCTCAAAGCCTTGTGTCAATTTCCAATATAAATTCCTTATTTCCTCTTTAATTAAACCCTTATTCGGAAAATCGTTTCAGGACATTTTTTGAGTCACATTCAATGGCACAATCTTACCTAATTTGAGCCTAATCGTTCCCGCTGGAGAGTCCAGGTGTCCCGCATATAAAATTGTTCCGCATAAGCGCTTACATAGTGGAAATGGTAGAATTCATCGACGGACACTTCTCACACAATTCCCTGAAATTACTCCTCTTGGCCGTCGAATCGAGTTTCCACTCTCCGGTAAGCCAATACTGTATGCTGATCTCCTTGAGGATGCTCTCAAAACTCCCCTTCGCTTATTCGTCCAAGCTGTATCGGCTACTGGAATATCACCCTTAGAAGTAGCACGACCGGAAGCAACGTCGCAGCCATTCTGTCACCACTCCCGTGATGCATTGCCGCTGGGTGTTCTTCTGAAACAAATGCCTCGGCTAGAGTGCTGGCTCCTATCTCCTTTTGCCTCGCGAATTTTATCTATACGAAGGGTGACAATTCTCCAAGAGGAGATGAGCCAGCAGATATCATTGTTTATAGTACTTGCTAGGGGATATTTTTCGTATAAGTGGAAATTTTACCGCAGGGTTTAGTGTTATACAATTTTTAATTTAACTTTTTGATACCTCCATTTAAGAAAAAATCTCTTCTTATTCTCCTAATTCATTCAACTTCCGATTAGTCTTTCAAATTCGCTAGAATATTTCCAATATTTCAGAATTTTCGGAACTCTTAGAATTACCTGAATTCCCTTATATCTTTTATTTCTTTGAATTTCTTTAATTCTTTAAATTCCATGCATTTTTTAAATCGTCTTAGTTCCCTCAATGCCCTGAATTATCCTAATTCCCTTACTTCTCTAAATTTCCTGAATTCTCTAATTTTCTTGAATCCTTTGAATTGATGGAATGCTCTGAATTGCTTAAATGATCTAAATTCCCTGAAACCCATGAATTTGTGAATTATTCTGAATTTCCTGAATTCTCTAAATTCTCTGAACTATCCGAATTCTCGAAATCCTCGAAATGCTCTAATTTATCTCAAATCCCTTAATGAGCTAAATTTTAAAATTTTCCTAAATTTTCTGATTTCGTCTAATTTTATTTCTGAATATCTTTAATTATTTTAGTTCCTTCTATGAATTTGTTCACTTCAGAAATTTGAAAGATGTAGAAATTAACAGGAATAGTTACATCCACGAATTCAAGGAATTCGAAGAATTTAGGAAATTAAATAAATATTACGAACTCGAAGAATTATCAATAATCTAGACAATTCCTAGAATCACTGAAACATTTGGAATTTATGAAATTACGCAAATTTATGAAATTATAGAAATTTAAATAATTCCTATAATTCTGGAAATTCCGGAAATTCAGAGAATTACACGAATAAAAGGAATTAAATGATTATATCGGATTTTACGACTTTACAAAACTCCACGATTTTAAAGTAATCTAAGAGTTTAGACAATTTTTAGAATTTCTTAAATTTTATAAATTCTCTGATATCCTTGATTTCACTAAATTCCCTTAAATCTGTTGAATTTCTGAATTCCTTTAATTATCTGAGTTCCTAAAATTTCCTGAATTGTGTGATATTTTCTAATTTTATTAATTGTCTAAATTCCTTAAATTCTCTAAGCTCTTCCCCTTAATGTTCTTTGGTCTAACGAATTCTTATAAATTCCCTAAATTCTTCGGAATAATTTGAAATTTCTTGTATTCTTTGAAGTGAATATTGAAGAAAATATTTAGAATTCCACGAATTTGCAGACCCTGGACGAATTTAGAGAAATTTTAAAGTACAGGAAATTATCTGCATTATTTATTTTCTATAAATCTTCTAAATTTGTTGAAATATTTTAACTATTTCAGAATTTTCTGAATTATTATAATTTCCTCAATTCTCTAATATCCTTGATTTCTCTAAATTCCCTAAATTCGTTAAATTCCATGAATAAAAACAATATAACTAATAAATTGTCGAAATGTCTTGAATTCTCATAATCTCCTTCATTCTATAAATTCCATGTATTCCTTTAATTAATTCAATTATTCAAATTTCTCGTATTTAGCGACATCCAGGAATTCGAACAATTTCGGAAACTCAAATTTTAGAAACTCATTTATGTAATTCAGGAAATTACTCTAATTCATTAAATCATATAAATTTAGAGAATTCCTCTAATTCGGTAAATTCTGCAAAGTAGAATTCCGCGAATTTATAAAATTCTAAGAATTGAAGCAATTCCGAAGTTTGAGTAAATTATACGAGTTTAGAGAATTAACGAATTTATCGAATTAATTAATTTAAGAAACACCAAGAATTTAAAGCAATTGAAAATTTTTTAGAATCTTCAGAATCCCTTAAATTTCCTAATTTTTATTAATTAATTCTCTGAATTTTATTACTTTTCCTCAATTCCTATAAGTTATCTCAATTCCTCGGAATTCCAATAATTTAGTCAATTTCATGAATTCTACCGATTTTCGAAGTTTTTTGAATTTATTAACTACTGCGAATTCAGGGAATTCAATGAATTAAAAAAATTATATGAATTTTAAGAATTTAGGAAGTTCCGGGAACTTGTTGAAGTAAAGGAATTACGTAAATTAATGAAATTATATCAATATAGAGAATTCTTAAAATTCGGGAAATTCCACAAAATTGAATTTTACGGTTTTTCCAAACTCCACGAACTTAAATGAATCTAAGAATTTTAAAGATTTTCAGAATTTCTTAAATTCAATCAATTCTATAAATTCTTTGATATCCTTGATTTCTCTGAATTCCTTAAATTCTCTAAACTCATCCCCTGAATTTTCTTTCGTCTTCCGAATTCTTCCAATTTCCCTAAATTCTTCGGAATAACTCAAAATTTCTTGTATTCTTAGAAGTATTTGAAATTTATGTAACTCCAAAAATTTTGGAAATTTCACGAATTATGCCAATAATTTCGAACGTTCCGCAAATTAAGGAATTACCACGAATTTCGAGAATTGAATAAATTAAAGAAATTTAGTAATTTTAAGAACTCAGGGAATGCCACGAATTCTGGGAATTTTTTTAATTCAAGGAATTACAAAAATTCTTGAAGTTATTGAAATTTAGAGATTTCCTGTAATTCAGGAAATTCCGCGACATAAAATAATTTCACAAATTAGGAAAATTCAGATCATTTCAAGCATTCAGTAAATTCCGGTTTTAGTTAATTCCATGAATGTAAGGGAATCTAAGAATTTAGAAAATTTTCAGAATTCTTTACATTCCATTAGATTCTATAAATTCTTGTATATCCTTGATTCTGTGAATTTCCTTAAACCTTTGAATTTCTAAATTCCCCGAATTGCCTGAATTCCTTAAATTTCCTTAAATCTCTGATATTTTGTAATGTATTAAATTTTCTGAATTCCTTCAAATTCTTTAAAATCATTCTTTAATTTGTAATACTTTTTCTGAATTTTCTTCAAATTCGCTTAATTCCTCAGAATACCTCGAAATTCCTTCTATTCTCTGAATTGCTTGCAATTTATGAAATTCCAGGACTTTAGGTGGTATCACGAATTCCAAAAGTCCCAGGAATTCAAAAAATGCAGAGAATTTCAAAAATTAAACTAATTTTGAAATTTTAGATAAATAGACGAATTTAGGGCATATGTAGAATTCTACGAATTTACAAACCCTTAACGAATTCAAAGAAATCGAAGAATTTAGGGAATTTTCTTAATTATTTACGTTCTCGAAATACTCTAGTATCTATTATTCCTATGAATTCCCTTGAATCTTTCAATGTTCGGTATTTCCCGAACTCTCCACATTTGCAGAATTTTGCGAGATTTTCAAATTCTGTAAATTTCTTCAAATTTTCGAAATTTGTTTAAGTTTCTACTTTTCCTAAACTATTTATTCTCTACATTGTGTAAAATCTCTGAATTCTATTAATTGGCTGAATTATATAAATGTCATCAATTCTCTGAATTTTATTATTTCCGTTAATTCCTTTAATTTTGTTAAGTCTCTGAAATTTCTGCATATTCTGAACTCCCTCCATTCTTCACATTTTCTGAATTCTGTAAAATTTATAAATTTTCTGAATTCTTAGTGTTTCACAAATTCGCTAAATTTTCTGTTTTCTTGAACTTTTATGAATTTATTGAATTCATTAAATTATTTTTCCAATTTTTTTCTATTCTTCAGAATTTCTCTAAATTTTTCAAATGCTTCTAAATCCCTTTTAAATCTCCGTGATCTCGCAATTTCTAACAGTTTAAAGAATCTTTTTGAATTCAGGAATGAACGACATATTAAAAAAAACTGACAGCCTGCTTAAACCAGAAGGGCGAAATGTAATTTCTGTGACGAATATGGGGATTTCAAAATGTAGAATGAACAATTATTGAAGGTATTGAATAGAAAGTACCTTGTTTTTGAATAAAAAAAGTTGTTTATGATTTAATCTCAGTCAAGTCTCATTGATTTTCGAAATTACCTATATCCCGACCGACTCTCCTCCAGTGCCTCGTGATCGCACTCTTCATTTAACTGCAACTTCGGAAATTAAGTAGAATGAATAATTGTTAAAGTTGTCGAGTAGAAAGTACGTTCTGTTTCAATAAGAAAGTTGTTTATAATTTAATTTCAGTCAAGTCTCATTGATTTTGGCAATTATCTATATCCCGACCGACTCCCCCCCCCCCTATTCCAGTGCCTCGTGATCGCACTTTTCATTCGACTGTAACTTCGAAAATGAAGTAGAATGAACAATTGTTAAATATATCTAGTAGACAGTACGTTGGTTTACGATAAGAAAGTTATTTATAATTTAATTTCAGTCGAGTCTCATTGATTTTCAAAATTACCTATATCCCGACCGACTCCCCTTCCTATTCCAGTGCCTCGTGATCGCACTCTTCATTAGACTGTAACTTTGAAAATCGCCAAGGCATCGCGCGAGGCCGGTGCGAAGATTCACGGAAGTAAAATTACATCCAAGCGAGTCGAAACAATCACCAAGATCAAGATCCATTTATTATTAAATAAATTTAAAGAGTTATACAAATTCAGGGAATTTAAAGATTTCAAATTTTTTTAACGCCAAAGCATTCAACGAATTAAAAGAATTCTGAGAATTCGAGGAAGTCAAGGATTTCAGATAGTTACAAGAAATCTAAAGATTTAGTGAGTTACACGGCAACCTGGGTCAGAGCAGTGTTGCGGAATAAAAGTGTTATTTAAATAAATAACACGAGAATTCTAGATCAATCTAAAAAATTTTATAACCCCTTCCTTACATTACTTGCCTCGCCACCGAGTGAGTCACGCCTCCCCCGAAAGGGAAAGGGCTCAATAGAGTAATAATAATAATAATAAAAACACAAATTCCGAAATTTTTAAAATTACAAGAATTCAAGAAAATCGGGAAATTCACATGAATTCAGATAATTAGGATAATTGTGGAAATATCAAGGAATCAATGCATTCACATAATTGTAGACATTCTAAGAATTCAAGGGTATTCAGATAATTTCTGGAAACAATTCAAATCGCTATAAATTAAAAGCGTTTCAGTAATTACAAAGAATTTAAAAGAAATAATGTAATTTAAAGAATATAAAAGAATCATAAGATTTTAATATTTGACCTTCTGCAGGCTTCAGGAAGGTGAATAAAAAATTCAAACTTCGATAAATTTAAGTCTCAAACGCCTTCTTAAAAATGAGCTCAAGAATATTAGAAAATATTAACTTATTCTCAAATTATCATGAAAAATGTGGGAGCGTTCCCAAGACAAAAATCGATTAGTAAAGCAGCAGTCGATCTTCTATCTTTTGTTAAAGAAAAAGAGTCGATCCTTCTGCAGGCTTCAGGAAGTTTATTTAAAAAATGTAAAGTTCGCTTAATTGAAGTGTAAAATACCTTCTTAGAAATAATATCAAGAATTTAAAAAAATATTTACTGATTCTCAAATTATCATGAAAACTGTGGGAGCGTTCCCAAGACAAAAATCGATTAGTCAAGAAGCAGTCGATCTTCTATCTTCTGTTAAAGAAAAAAAGGCGATCCTTCTGCAGGCTTTCGAAAGTTTATTTAAAAAATGTAAACTTCGCTAAATTAAAGTGTAAAATATCTTCTTAAAAATAAGATCAAGAACATCAAAAAATATTTACTGATTCTCGAATTATCATGAAAACTGTGGGAGCGTTCCCAAGACGAAAATCGATTCATCAAGCAGCAGTCCATGTTCTATCTTTTGTTAAAGAAAAAATTCGATCCTTCTTAGTTCTATAAAAATCTTAAAAATCTTTTAATCTAATTTCTCGCTGAGATACCCAAGAAAATTTTTTTTCGAACATAATGACAAATTTATGGGTCAAGAGATTTCAATTGTACGAGGTGTGATCAAAAAGTAAGGTGGCTTTTTGAATTTCGCGCGCTCTTTACACTCTTATTTGAAATATTCTTTTGTTTTATGTTGACACACATCACGATCATATGTTTACAGTTTAGACTATATAGCATGTGTTGTTTTTATGTGAGAGGCATGAAGGTTAGACTCGTGTTTGCGAACTCGGCGATTTTTTCTTGTCGAAAATAATGGAGCAGAGAGTGTGTATTAATTTTTGTGTAAAAAACGCTATTAAGTGCTCAAAAACGCTTGAAATGT
>JAAAKG020106106.1:0-15657 GCA_010014905.2 Druon quercuslanigerum | reverse complement strand
TTTGACGTTTCGCTTGATTGGTTGACTTTTTTTTACTTGCGCGTGGCGGGACCATGGCTTTTTGGATCATGATTTTACATGATGATTTTTCCAGATTCAGTGCTGGCACATTAATAACTTCGAAATCCACTAGAATCCTAGATCGGCCTGGCACGGAAGTCTCCCGAATTTCGGGACGACGAGACACTTCGTTAAATTATATATATTTTAAATTATCATTATCAATTTTATTAAATATACATTTTTTATAATTAATATTGGTTTTAAGTTCAACTATTTGGTTCGAAATATATATATTTTGTTAAAAATTCGTTCTTTCGTTGGAAAAATAATCAAATTTAAAAATGTTTAATTTCGTGTCTTAAATCTCGATGGGGTGGGGGGGGGGCAATGGCCCATGTCTGGATCCGTCCTAGAATTGAATACTATTAAAAGCTTCCATTTTATACGTCTAAATTTTTTAGCGGCTGAATTGAAAACTTTTTAGTCTTCAGTGTAAAAAATTGTAAATTTAAAAGGTTCAAATTCAGAACTCCGGAATTATTGTAATCGCAAAATTTACTACAAAATTTAAAAAAATATATTTTACCAAATGTCTTATTCAAATTTAACAAACTTATCGTAAAAAAATAGAAGAAATAAAGTTTAAAAAACTGCACACAAAGTTATTATGAGTTTTACTTTTATGCTGGTATAGACAGAAGAAATGTCTACGCCATATTTTGGTTAGTTAATTTCAAAGATTTCCCGGGTTCTAATTGGCTGGTAATAAAAAATAAATTATTTGTATGAAAAACACTCAAAAATATTAAAAGTGAATAATAATGGAAAATCTAAAAATAAATTAAATATAAAACAGTGCGCAGGTGTAATGAAAATTATATTTTCAATTTCTAATAAGTGCTGTATTATTTTCCTTTACACAAACATTATTCTTACACAAACAACTCGCTCATTATTTAATTTTTCGATGATCAAAATTACAAAATAAAGCCACAATCAAGCACCACCTCTGTGCGTGACCTGTTTGGTCCTGCCTCAACGAAGGAGGTGATCAGCAGACCGGCCGAAAACCGTGATCGTCGACTAAAACTCAACTCAGATACGATTAGACATTTTTAATCGTATCTCGGGAACCGATGAAGATTTTTTAAGTTTCTTTGGCTTAAATTAAAGATAAGATTTTAGGCTCTATGTCGTATAATTCTCAGATTTTTGCAATAATTTTCCTAGGTCATGCTAAAAGTGGAAGTAGAGGTACAAAATTTTAGAAAATCTAGAATTTTTTTTTAAACTTATCACGTGCTGTATTCTCTTTAGCAGATAAAAAAATCTTTTTGACATTACTACACGTGGAATTCCATAGGCTTTTCAACTGTTTTTTTTTAATGCCCTGTCTTCTTTTTTCGCCGAGTTATCGTAGTTCAAAGCCAGCAGCGATTTTTAATAGTGCTTGCGTCAATCGATCTCATAATTTCCGACGGTAGTGTATATATAATGAAATGTTTTTCTTAATACTATTTTTGCAATATTTTAAATTTTCCCGCTTTAGTATTTTAAATTTTGAAAAGTTTCCTAAGTTTCATGGAAGAAGTGAAACTTTACAACCCTAACATTGCAACTGTCAAAAGTTGATTTAAAACCGGCGTTCATTTTTTTAATTTGCCGTAAAAAGAAGCTGTTGACACTGGTATGTAAGTTTTGTCTGCGATCTTAAAATAATAGGTCTCTATTTTAATGCATATTAATCAATCAATTATTACAATAATCGGCAGAGTGCATATCGAAAGCATCGCAAGTAAAATCATAACCTCACTTTATGGATTGAAGAATAAAACTTTCAAGTCTTTTGAGAAACTCTGACATAAAAAAATATATTATACATTAGAAAAGGATTTTTAGAAGTTTTCAATTATGAAAATGCAATGGGTGAAACAAATTTTTAATAGTCTTGGTTCAATCAAGAGAAGATACAAAGGTATTAAAAAAGTTCAGTTTCTGTGATCTTTTACCTTTTCCGATTTTCAGTTTTGTGTAAACTTTGAATTTTTATACCTAACAGCATTTTCACCTTGTTTATGATTTCTTCAAATCATTTTTGTGTGTTATCATAGTGGCCTTTCGGCGGAGGATTACAAATTTCCTGTCATTTTCCGTTTTTCCCGGTCAAGTTTTTCTATTTTCCCGGTCAACTAAAAGTAACATTTTCAAACAATAAAAAATTGTTAATAAAACAAGGTTAATATTCGGCAAAAAATTCCTTTCCTCCCCAATTTTTATTTAAAATGATGAATTTTCAACCAAAAAAATTAATTTTTAACAAAGGAGATTAATATTCAAGCATGTGATTTTGTTTCCGACCTAAAGTAAGATTTTTCAACTAAAATAATAAATAATTAACTGGAATATTTAAATTTTTAACCGGAAAGGATATTCTTTAAACAAGAAAATCAACTTGCAAAGTAAGAGATAATTTTGTACAAAAAATAGATTTTTACCAAATATGTGAATTTCCAACAAAATAGTTTAATTTTAAATTAAAAAAGACTAATTTTAATTCAAATTGTTGAATTTTGAACTAAAAATATCAATTTTTAACCAAAATTGAGTATTATAAATTTTTAACAAACAAATAAAATGGATTTTCAGCAACAAAAAGTCCAATTTTATACTGTAATTGTTGAATTTTCAGTTTAATAAATGGATCTATTAAAAAAAACTGCTTAAAGTACTTTCTTTATTAAAAATGTGGAAGAGGGAACTTCCAAATTGTGTAATTCTTTTAAATCTTTTAGTATTTCTTTTTCTTTTAGTATTACATTTTAGTTTTTAGTATTTTTAGTTTTAGTATTAAATTAGTTTTTAGTATTACATCTTTTAGTAATTCTTTTAAATCCCTTTTCTCCAAATCTGAATGATAAACGATAACTATTTGTCGACGAATTTTCAACAAACTATATGAATTTTCAACCAAATATGGATTTATTTTAAATAAAAAGAAGAATTTTCGACCAAGAAAGATTTCTCAGTCAATAAAGAAAAAATATTTTATACATTGACATTACATTTTCAGCCGAATAAATGAATTGTTAATTAAAATGATAAGTCTAACTAAAAAAATACATTCTAATCCAAATTTTGGAATATTTTTTAAAAAGAAATGTAAATTTTCGACAAAGTATACGAATTTTAAAACAAAGAAATGAAT
This sequence comes from Druon quercuslanigerum, assembly GCA_010014905.2. Lineage (NCBI taxonomy): Eukaryota > Metazoa > Arthropoda > Insecta > Hymenoptera > Cynipidae > Druon > Druon quercuslanigerum. Next base: position 12,449 of record JAAAKG020106106.1, on the reverse strand, counting down.
TTTTAACCAAAAAGATTAATTTTCTAAAAAAGGGATGAGATATTCTCAACATGATTTACATGGTTTTTTCAACCAAATAGTTGAATTTTTAACAACAACAAAAATGGATTTTCAACGAAATTTCTATGGAATAATTTTTTAAGGATAAACATAAATTTTGAACAAAATAGTTAAACTTTTAAATAAAGAAATAAATTTTCAACTAAAGTGAGGAAGTAAAAAAGATTTCTAATCAAATAGTTGAATTGTCGTTTACAAAGATGGATTTTCAACTAAAAAGATTAATTTTCTGCCAAAAAAATCGATTTTCAAAAAATTACATGAATTTTTAACTAAAAAAGATAAATTTTCGAACAAAGTGTAATAGTAGTTATTTTTTCAGATTAAAAAATAAATAATTAGTTAAATTTTTAACCAAAAAAAGATAAAAATTGTACGATAAAATATGAGTTTTTACATGAAAAAGACGAAATTTTAACAAACTAGTTGAACTTTCTACAACAAAATTTAATTTCTAAACCGAAAATGTGAAATTTGCACCAAATAGATGATTTTCTTTTACTTAAATATGTGAATTTTCTACTCATAAAGACGAAAATTTAACAAAATAGTTACATTTTCAACCACAAAGAGATCAAATTTTTACGATAAGATATGAGTTTCTATATAAAAAAAGACGAAATTTCAACAAAATAGTTGAATTTTCAGCCAAGAAAGATTTTTTAGTCAATGAAGAAAAAAATTTTCATGCAAAATGCTAAATTTTCTTGCCGAAAGGACGAATTTTCTACAAAAAAATTTAATGTACAAACCGAAAATATGAAATTTCAAACCAATAGATGATTTTTTTTTACTAAAATATTTGAATTTTCAACTCATAAAGACGAATTTTCAAAAAAATAGTTAAATTTTTAACCACAAAAAGATAACATTTGTACGACAAAATATGTAGACAAAATTTTAACCAAATAGTTACATTTTCAACCAAGAAAGATTTTTCAGCCAATAAAGAATAAAATTTTCATACCGAAAAAAACGAATTTTCTACAAAACAACTTATTAATTTTCAACTTTTTTTTACTAAAATATTTGAATTTTCAACTCAGAAAGACGACTTTTCGACAAAGTAATAAAATTAACATAAACTTCAGTGTAACAAAATATTCTTAACTCCTTCAAGTTTTACCCGATTTTCAAGAATTTCCTTACTTGTGGCACATCTGTAAAACAACCCTTCTAACAAAATTTAAATTTCTTTTCAGTAAATCTACCAAACATGTCAGACATGAAACCGAAACCAAGACACGAGGCTCTAAAGCCTTTAGATTGGTTGGAAGGAACCTGGAAAACTGAGTTACCCGGAAATGGAAAATTTCCATCTATAAAACCATTTCAATATTATGAAGAAATGTCGTTCACTTCTGTTGGTCAACCAATTCTCAACTATAAATCTCAAACCTGGAATCCCGAAAGCAAAGCTCCAATGCATTTTGAAGTTGGATTTTTAAAGATAGTCCCAAACACAAACAAACTCAATTTCTTACTTGCCCACAATTTTGGTGTAACAACTATAGAAGAAGGCCAAGTTTGCGATAAAGAAATAATCTTGAATAGCACTTCTATTGAAAGGCCAACTGCGGGATCAAAACCACCAAAAGTTTTGAAGGTAATTTTCCAAAGGAAGCTTTAATGTTGAACGTAATATCATTTCTATCAAGAATAAAGTTTTAAGAGGATTTGCTAGAATACGCTTTTACAGATTGTTATTTGACGGCCAAACAGTTTAGTATCGAGATCTAATTTTTGTGCATGCGCATTCTAAATATTAATCTTTTACAAATGTTAGCGCAGTTTTTTTCGTGAAATTGTTTCTATGTATTTAAAAATTTTTAAATTGTTTCATTTTAAAACAAAATAGAAACAATTTTACTAAAAAATCGCGTTGACATTTTTAAGAGAATAATATTTAGAGTACATATGTACCAAAATGAGACCTAAATATTCCACCATTTGGCTGTTAAATCTGAGCCTGCAGAACCGGATTCAAATAAATATCCTCAAGTATTATATGAAATTGTATATATTTTATTTTTCGACAGACGAAACGGGAGATCAGACTACTGAGTGACGATTGTCTCGAAAATATTTTTTACATGGCAACCGAAACCAATACCGAACTAACTGAACATTTGCGAACAGTATACCACAGGCAGAAAGATTGCTGAATATTTTTCAGGGTATATTTAGTCTTAAATCTTTTATACTATTTTTCCAGTATTTAGAGTAAAGTATCAAATTATGTAATAAAGATATTTTGATCAATTGAAATACTTCTTAGGTCCATTATATTATAATTTAAGTTTTAAACTTTCATAGAATATTATTTGTAATTCAGTAAAAAAAAAAATTACTCAGGGGAATCCGGAGAAAACCTGGGAATTTGAAATAAAAATTAAATTATAATCTAAGTTTTATACTTTCATAAAATATTATTTGTAATTCAGTAAAAAAAATTACTCAGGGGAAACTGGAGAAAACCTGGGAATTTGAAATAAAAATCTTCCTCTTGAAATAACGGGGTGGTCGAAAAACTTAAAATTTCCTGCTTTTTCCCTGACCAATTTTTTTATTTTCCCTGACGATTAATATTCAAAGACAAAAACAGATCAAACAAAATACTTGAATTATCAACCAAAGAATTAAATTCTTAACAAATTAGTCGAATTTTGAATCAAAAACTGTAATTTTCTACATTCAAAGATTAATTTTCTGCCAAGCAGTCGAATTTTCAAATCGAAAAGTTTTATTTTCATCAAAAACATGAATCCTCAACGAAAAATATTATTATTGATATTTCAACCACAAAAAATAAATTTTGAATAAAATAGTTAAATTTTCATCGAAGTACTTGAATTTGTAACAAAGTAGTTGAATTTTCAACCAATTGATTAAATTTTCAATAAAATAGTTAAACTTTCAACTAATAACTGAAAATTTTTATATCAAAAGATACATTTTCAGCCAAAATTCAAATTTTCAACAACAAAAAAAACTTTTACCAAAAGCAATGAATTTTTAATTCAAAAAGTCTAATTATCATCACAAAGATGAAATCTCTAGGAAAAATAAAACAATTGATGTTTAAACGAAAAAAAGGACTTTAAAGAAAATATTTAAATTGTTAATCAAACCGGTGAATTGTCAACAAAATAGTTGAATTTTTAAGCTACAAATATAAATTTTTAACCAAAACGACGAATTTACAATTCAGAAAATTAATTTACTACGAAGGTAAGCTTTTAAAAAACAAAAAATTAACTATTAATCAAACAAACAAAAAAACGAATTTTCAACTAATATAAAGAATTAGCAAATAAAAAAATTAATTTTTAACAAAGTAGTTCATATTTTAGACCAAAAATACCATTTTTTCACCAAAAAGGCGAATTTTCTACAAAAAAAGCGAATTTTCGAAAAATTAAGATATTATAGTGAAGCCATTTGTTGTGCCAAAAGTCAGATATCTGAAAAAATAGTTTGCCTATGATTTTACGAATCAAAGTATTATAAATGATGTGATTTTCAATTAAAAACATTATTTTTTATGAAAAATGTTAAAATTCACACAAAAAAACATTAATTTTTCACCATGTTTTTTGCATTTGAATTTTTTCTGAGCGTCGCTTCTTACCTATTTTTGAAAAATGATTGCATTTGAATAAATCACGGCTTATTTTTTTCGCGAAAACATTCTACACAACTCTGTTTCCAATTTTTAAAGTAACTTAATAATCTAAAGATATAATTATTTGTTTAAAAAATGTTTTTTTAATTGTTCTAACGATTTCAGATATAATAAAATTTACTTTCAAAATTGGAAACAGTAGAGTTGTAGAAAATGATTTGGCGACAAGAATGAGCCTAAAAAACATGGTCAACATTGATGTTTTTTTTTGTTGTGAATTTTAACATTTTTCATCAAAATCATGGAAAAACTATTTTCTTGAGATATCTGACTTTTGACAGGACAACAACCTTAACAAAGAACAAAAGTTCATTCACACTTCTGAACTGGAAGCCAAAAGATACTACAAAAGACGAAATTTCAATAAAAAAATATACATTTTCAATCAAAAATGAAATAGATAATTTTTCACTGTAAGAAATTAATTTGTAACTCCAAGGCTGAATTTTCAAGTAAGATTATTAATCTTCAACCAAAAGAGATTTTTTAGCAAAGTGGTTCTATCTGAATCAAATTGATTGAACTTTCAACAAAAATATTTTAATTTTAAATAAAAAACAGTTGGAATCCACCTGAAAACACAAATTTTCAAAGAAAATAGTTGAATTTTTAACCCAAAAGGATGACTTTTCAACAAAAAAGTTAATTTATTACTAAAATAGTAAAAATTTTAACAATAAATACAATCATCAGGAGGAAGCATCTGAAAGATATTCAAAAACCTTTTAAGTTCTTTGAAGTGCCTCTTAGAGAAATTTCCTGACTTCTTAAAGATTTTTTTCGAAATCCCTGTCTTTTCCCTGTATTCCAGGGTTTCCCTGAGCTACGGCCCCGCTAAATAAGACATCAGATTTATCATTATCAATTTAGAAATTCCTTGAAAGTAATTTAAATGTAAGGAAGATAATATACGAGTTTGACTGATTTACGAGGACTTTTTAGAAGTTGCAAAGGAGTTAAGGCATAGTTTCATTTTTATCCCTATTGCACTATTAAAAAAGAGGAAGTGGTGGAATTCGCGATCTTCCCTTTTCCCTTCCATTCAAGTTTAAATGCCTGCGTTCTTGTTCTTTATTTGCAGGGCTATATAGAGCACGACTTGTTCTTACTTCCTTTAAGCCAGCTAAAATTAATGAAACAAGAGGGCAAACTAAAGTCTAAAACTAAATTTGTGACTGGCACGCAATGTGCCAGCATACTCTCACATTTATAGCTTATAAGCGTGCGAATCCGTGGGACGTGCGGTTTTACCCATTTTTGTAACCAAGACAAAAAATTAGAGACTAATAAGTCTTCCAGACGAAGACGGAGAACCAATTATTATTCTGTAAGAAAAGCACTACCTTCTTTTCTTTTTATCTTATTAGATTTCTTTTCAGGATTCTATTTTTTAAATTTGTATAATAGTTTAAAATGTATTCATTTAAAATAATTAATTTGAATTCGTGAAAATTAGTATTCCACTCTATTTTAAAAATAATCTAAAAACAGTTCTTATAGCCTACCAATCAAAACAATTTCGGTTTCTTAAAAAAAGATAGAAAATTATCGTAAATCTAAGAAGCTTAACAAAGCTCAAAATGTCGAATTTTTGTTTTATAATTTCGAGCCCACAGATCAATAATACGAAAAAAATAAACAGAAAAGTGGACAGTTTTAATTAAAACAATTACCAAACTTCCAATTATTTTGAAAGAAAAATTCGTCTACCCTAATGAAATGGTATCCTTCTCAAAAACCTTTTGTCATATTTGGCTACATATCTCATATTTTGTAAATCAGGCCCACTGAAACAAAATATATTATTTTTCAGAGTAAATTGGGCGATAGGTAGTTTTGCGATTTTTTCAGAAAAAAAAACAATTTTTCACGAATTTATGCGTATCTGAAATTTGCTTTCGTTTTTAACAAAATACCAATTTTTTCTTCAAATTTATATAACTTTTGACCTAATTGATATATTTAAGATTTCTTATTGCATTCCGGTTTTATTCAGGATATATAACTTTTCTGGCCAGGAGAATTTTTTTTTCTGCTTACAACAGATACGAAAAAATGTTAAGAAAATAGATTGCATAGTTAAAAAAGTTCTAAAAAAATTTCTTTACGTATTTATGATATCGTGTATCGCTTCCCATAAAAAATTCAATATTTATAAAAAAAACATTCTCTTGATCACAAAAATGGCTTAACCCGGATAAAACTTATAGACATTTTTTTTATATAAACAAAGAATTCACCTGGCTATAAAAGTTATTGAGCCCGCATAAAAATCACAATACATTTTCCTTATGATCGTGTAATTTCAAAAGTTTTATAACTTTGAAGAAAAAATTGTTTTTTTTTTGGTTTGATAAACGAACACAAAATTTCAAATACGCATAATTTCGTGACATTTTTTTTCAAAAATCGCACAAATACGTACAGACTAATTTCCGCTGAAAAACAACCTATTTTGTCCCCGAGAGATTCTGCGACTTTAAGTGTAGAACCTGCCTGATTTGAAATGGATTCGGTCTACAAAATGTTTTTTATTAAATTTTTTGGGTCTGAGATTATGTCACATTACATGTGAGAAAAATCATCCAGCAGGGAAAGTGATTAAATTAATTTAAAGGGTTGTCTTATCATCTCTTAAAGATTCAAGCAAGAAAATCGACATTTCTGGAAAACCAAAAACACTGGAGATTTTTAAGTTATACTACTGGGGTAATAAATCACTGTCAAATAAGTGCAGGAAGAGACCCCTACAAGGAACCGTTTTTGAATTTATTTTGAGGGTTGTTTTAATATTCCTTATGGATTCTAGCAAAGAAAACGACATTTTCTAGCAATAAAAAACAAGGCATATTTTTTAAATAAACTATTAAGATCGGAAATTATTTCAAAATTAATATTGGAAACATTTCCTAGCAGACAAATTCGCAGAATTAATGTTTTAACCATAAAAACGTTTAAGCCAGTAAACTATTTACAAGAAACCAAAACCACGAGAGGTTTTTCAAAAAAAAAAACTATTGGGGTAAAACCTTACTTAAGAATAAATGCAGAAAATATCGCTTTGCAGAATTGAACACTCTAAATTAAATAATGAATTAACAAATTCATGAATGTTGCAAAATATATTATTTTAAAGCAATTTTTAAGTTAGAAACATTAAAAATTGAAGGTTTTAAAATTTTTTTAAAAACTAAGTACAATTTAAATTAGAAGTTAAATTCTATTTAATTAAAATCGTTTGCAATAATTAATTGCTCAGTTTTTATTTATATACCAAAATTTCAAATTTTCAGTTGCTAATTAAACTGTTAAAATGGTTAAGTTCAAAGTTTAAATTTAGCACTCTGAAATTTCAACGATTCAAGGCTTTCTATTTCAAACAATTCAGTATTAAATTGTTTCGTCACGCATATTTTATTTTTAACTGCTCATTTTAAATAAACAGTCAAATATTGCTAAATATTGGAAAAATGTCAAAGGAGTTAAAAATTCAATAACAGGCTTTATTTATGAATCTATTCATTTGAAATTATTTTAAAAATAAAAATAGTTTATAAATTTCTAATGGAAGGTTTACATTTGTTTAACTAATGTGGTTTTGAAATGGAAACATTTTAGCGCCAACCCTGTTTTGAAATTATGAGTTTTTAGGCAAAAATTAAAAAAAGTTGAAAAAATACAATATTCGTATCAATTATTATATAATTATATAATTATTATATTTATTTCCTGAAAACCAAAGTAAATATTTTTTCTGGCAAATTTTTAATCACAATTTTGTTGTCTTTAAGTTTTACTATTTATTCATGTTAGTATTCATTCTAGTAACTTGTATACTATTTTTAGTCAACGCATGTAAGGTGAAAGTTTTTCCAATACCTAATTTTAAAAAAATTATTTTGTTATACTTTTTGTGAATTTGTTTTGAGTAATCATTAATTTGAAGAGAGAATATTCTATATTAATGATTTTTGCTACAAGTTTTATACAAAAGCAAGAACAATACAAAACGAAACAAATAATTAATAAAATATCAATAAATAGTAAAAATGGTTTTTTAATATAATTTTTTTCAACATGCAGTACATTGCAAAAAACATGGTAAATAAACAAATCTTTTTGGGCTGATTTAAAAATAAATTTCAATAGAATTTAATCGACGTTTTGAAAAAACTGTACTGCTTTCTCCTTGACTTCTGCTCAGATCTGTCCTTACAACAAATAAGTCGTAATAATTTTCAAACATTCAAGGAATTTTCGTTAAAACTGATCCTAAACCGGTTCCATTGGTACAATCAGATCGATCCTAATAAAAACATATTCATTTTGTACCAACTTTCCTAGTATCTTTTAGTAATAATTTAATTTGGCTGACATCCTGTAAGTATATTTTATCATTTTGAACTTGCAGATCAATTATTAAAATGAAAATTATAGAAAAATGACAATGGAAGAATTTATTATAAACAGCTGAGAGAGATATTTTTGTTCAACGAAGGAAAGGAAAGGGGTTAAAAGATATTTCTTTTATATTTAATTTGATAATTATTGCAGATAATTTATAGAGGAAATATTTGGATTGGCTAACAACCGGAGTTCAGTTCTAATCACTGAGTATTATTCCCGAGTCATTAAAGCATTATTGATTTTCTTATCTAAATCATACGAAGTTGGAGGTATACAGAAAGGTAATTCTAGGGTTCCAGAGAAGGGGTATAACACCTGTACGTCGACCTGCTGGAACACCCCCTATTCTTACCGCGTCGCGACGCCGACTGCGACAGTTGCTCGCCGCGTCGAACAAACTGATGGTCGTGACAGGAAACGCTTAGCTTTCCTGGTGTATATTTTTCCATAATTTACATTTTTACAACTTCATAATCCATACATTTCAAATCGATAATTTCGCATTTTTTTCAGAAAAATACTCAAAATTATTTTTACAAAATTAAAAAAAAATACTGCAACGAAAAAAAAAGGGAAAGAATATTTTTGTAGAATTCATCAATTTTAATCATCTTTTAATTCAATATTTATATTCAAGCTAAATTTACATCGATTTCAATTTATTTTTCAAGTTTTCTTTTTTGTTTTGACTTTCTGAGTTTTTAGAATTATAATAGCGACGAAGTATTCAAGTGTTTAGTGAAATTGAGTTTTGCCCTTTTACAGGAAAATTCCCCGAATTTTCCAATGTCGATAAGGCTGGGGCTTCAATCTGTGCATGAAATGGAATTGATCACAGAAACGTGGATTAGTGCCTTCGAGTTACTTTCCAGTCTTTAAGATCTAAAGGCATGTTTCTCTACCACGACAGGCCGGATTTTTATAAAAATATGTTCGAACTTCAGGAGAAATTGAGAAAGAGGCAAGTATTGCAATTTTGGATCAAAATGAAATGGATTTCCACTTCAAATTGGAATTATCGGTAGCGTGAAAACGACTTTTGATTTGAGATTTGACAGAGGGCTTTGGCTGTCTTTGACGTTTCTCAATTATTTTTCAGCGAAGAGGAAAGAATAAGGTTGGAAGAGCGATTCAAGTTATTGGTGCAAGAGTCTCGAAACAGGTGAGTTGGAAAGGATTTTCTAAAACGCCGATTGGTGAAAAAATATTCCCGAGTTCTTTAAACGTTATTTTCCAAAATAAAAATTTAGGGTGGCCGCTTTAACAAAAAAAATGCTTTGTGATTTCCCGGTTCACGCCAATTTTTAAGGTGATTGGAATTTAAAGATTCCAAATATTAAAAAAAATAGAAAAGTTTTCATTTCAATTTATAAAATCTGAACTGAAATTTTAATTTTAAACTTTTTAATTTCAGCTTAAATTTTTTAAATTCAAACGCCCAATAATTTAAGCGTCTAAAATGAAAGCTTTTAAAAATTTGCAATTGAACCATTTTTAATTAAATTCTGTTAAACTGCAGAATTTTAAACTTTTCTAAATTGTACAGTTTAAAGATTTTTAAAAACGCTATCATTTTTAATTCTCTAAAATTTTAAAAATGAATTCATTCAGTCAATTATTAAATAATACAATTAGTCCATTTTTATATATTGGTTTATTATTGTTATCTATTTGTTATTGATTTGTTAATTGTTACTTATTCGTCATATTTTTTTTCAAATCTTTTCAACTATTCTCTTTAAATTATTTTTAAAAAATGTAATGTCCAATTTCCACAGGAGTCTTAATAAAATATTTTAATTATCTTAAGACCTTTCAAAATCCTTAAAATGTGTCAAAATTTAATTTTAAAAATCTTCGGAAATCTCAATTTAATTTTACATTAATTGGAAACTGTTCAATATCTTTTAAACCTTACCAAATCTTTTCTAAATTAATAATTGTTCAATTATTGTTTATTCATCAAGTGTTTTTCTTTTGAAATATTGTGTTAAAATTAATTTTACAAAATAAAAAATAACTGAAGTTTTCCCAGGAATCTTAAGAATTTTTTTTATTATCTTAAAACTTTACAAAATCCTTTTAAAAAACTTCATGATATAATTTACAAATCTTAAAACCTATATTTGTTTTAGATGTTTAAAAATCTTTTCTAATTTTTAAAGTATGTTTAAAATTGTTTAAAAATTTGTTCTAAAACTTTTAATAAATCCTAAAAAATAAAAAAAATGGCCTAAGATCTTCGAGATTATTTTTTGAGAATTTTAAACATCTTTTGAAATCTTTTTAAATATTCTCTTAACACTAACATTTCAAAATAAAAAGTAATCTTCAATTTTCCTGGGAATCTTAATAAAATGTGTTATTTTTATGAAACTTTTCGAAATGATGAAAAAGCTTCACACTTTTTTCGAAATCATCAAATATCTATATTTTATATTTATTTTTCTGAAATCTATTCAAGATTTAAATTATTTTCGAACCTTTTCAAAACTTCTAAATATCTCCTAAACTAACTCGATTTTTTTTAATTTATCATTGTTCTACTATTATTTATACATTAAAATTCAACAATTTCACTTACAAATACAAGTTTAAAAAAAAGGTTAATTAAAATTGTGCAAAGGTTGTGCAAAGTTCAAATTTAGCGATCCTAAATTGTAACAATTAATGGCTTTCTGTTTCAAACAATTCAATTTCAAATTGTTTAGTTTTGAATTTTCGTTTTTTAATTGGTCATTGCTAAATGTTAGAAAAGTGCAGTTTTTCGCAATTCAAAATTTTAAAATTTAATGGGTTTAAAAATGGAGTGTTTTAGGCTGAAACAACATTTTAAAAGTATCTGAAATTATTTAAAAATTGAAAATAGTTAATATCTGTAAGCTGTTAACCTTTTTATGCTCAAAATATAGTTCAACTTTAATAATCGTTAATTAATTTACGTTTCCAGTTAATCAACTTAAAACGTTTTTTATCAAAAAAAAATTTTTTTTCTTTAAACCTGAATTTTAAAATTCTTTTAATTGAAAACTTGCCCTTAAAAATAATGACCTAAAATAAAAAAAATTATGACAAAATATTTTATAAGTAAACTTTGTAAGCTGAATGATTTCAAAATGGAAAAGTTAACCATTGACCTTAACATTTAACAAAAGTTGAAATCAAACTTATTTTAAATTCCATTAAATATATCACGTGATATGAAATTTGTGATACTTCCAGTGATGGGATAGATTTTTCTTCTATAAATTTGTGAAGTTCCCGACAAAAAAATTAATTTACTATTCTTTCCCGGTTTTCACATTCAAAAATGTCGTGTCATTTTCTAGTTTCCCGGTCCAGCGGCTATCCTTCAATATATTTAATATCTCTGACTTTTACATTATTTTCTTTATGAAATATTAATATTTTTTTTTAGTTTTAATATGCATTATTCTTTTTTTACCATAATGCGACCGCCATGTTACAAATTTGACTACATAATCTTCTAGTATTTTCAGCTTGAAAATAGAAAGACCTTCTGAACGGTCCTGCCTTGGAATACGGCCTTAACATTGAAATTGTTTCATGCAATATTTGTATTGTAAGTTTCCTTAGATTTGATATCGATCTGAAGACGACCCGGTTTTGATAAATGTTAGGATCGATAAAGGAAACATAACTTCGGAGACATGCACCTCCGAAACAAACTCATTCACTTAATAGTCGAAAATGTGATAGATGCTCGTGTCTTTCATCGATTTTTCAACAAAAAACGTGCATTTAATACCGGTACCAAGTATACAAATATTTAAAACAACCTTCGCATCTATCGGGACATAAAAATCACGAATAGTCGTTCAATGTCACGCTCTCATGTTCTGGGTCTATTAATCGCTTGGTTCCTGTTGTTATTTCGTTAATTTTTGTCGAGCGAGGTATGAGTTAAATGGATAGTTCAAGGTTGCACTTGGAATCAATTATTATCAAAAATTATTGAGAATTTAAAGTGATATCAGATTGGAAGACAAACTAGGTTGGAAGTAAGAAACTGGATGGATTTGCAGAAAGCTTTCGTTTGTGCCCTTTGTTATACTACCCTAGATATACCCTACATTTTATAATATTAGCTCTACAGTTTAGTTTCTACAAATAAAATAAAGTTTTCTTTTTGTATTTTGAGATTGGAAAATAATCAATTTTTTCAAGAATAATTTTATGCATATAAACATGAAAAAAAATCAATCATTAAAAATAGATTTCCATACTATCTCACTTTTCGGCTCATTAGAGACATAAATATCAATAGAAAAAAGAG
>JAAAKG020106095.1:0-15657 GCA_010014905.2 Druon quercuslanigerum | reverse complement strand
TTTCAGAACTTTGATTAACACTGAAGAGGCAGGTGAAAGGTATGAGCCTGCTCAACAAAGCGATATTACCTGAGTACACACTCTGCTAAAATAGGTTGTGCCCAAAACTAAAAAACAGAGGAAAAAGTACATGGAGATTAAGCATTTGGTGAAAAACACTGTATTGCTAATGAAACCTGAACGTCACTTAAAAGATAGACAATCATATAAAACAAATTATTAACAGTACTGCTAGCAAAGAGCGAGGAGGCCTAAAAGGAGATAATTAATTGGCCGAAAATACACCTGGATAAGAATAGGCTAAAGTTGAATGCTGAAAAGTCCAAATTTATAGTGTTCAGGAACCAAAGTAAAAGGCATTAAGCAGCTTAGTGTAAGGGGTAGAGGAAGGCGGTGCAGAATGTGAAAAAGTTTCTGTACCTGACCTACCTGTTTCGGAGGAATAGAGGAGTGGATAGTCATATAAGAGGAAGTGACAAGGGCAAATGTAGTAACGAGAGCAGGGCTGGGAATGAAATTGTTCGCAGATTATTTTTGAATGGAAATGAGTGTATTTGAGTCGTTAGTGACTAGCGTCATATTTTATTGAGTGGAGATATGGGGATAGATGGAAAGAGTGGAGGTAATGCAAATCAATCTTGTAAATATGTAAAGAAATTGGTGGAAGAGGGAGGAATTATTCTTGTTAGGGAGTTTTGATGAGAAAAGGAGAATAGAAGAGGGTGTGCGAATATGGATGTAGGAGAAGAAAAGTATTTTAGAACAAATAGACTGCAGACCAATGAAGTCAGAAGGATGTCTGAGGGGAGAATGAAGGCCTAAGGCAGCATAGGGTAGAGAGTAAAAGAGTCAAGGTTTAACAGGAACTATGGGTGGATTATGCCAAGGTAGAGAGTGAAATATCTACGTGAAAAAGGAGAGAAAGGTAGCAAGAGTGGAACAGTGATTGTAAAAGTGTTCGCAGGTTGAAAGGAGTGGGATAAGCTTGGGGGCATTGATACATGCAATGGGTGGGGGGTGCAAAAGGGCAGTAGCATGGGTGAAAAGGATGTTGGGTAAGATGAAGTGAAAGAAAAGTAAGAAGAAAGTGGAATAGAGAGGGCAAGATCGTTAATAGGAGAGAAAGAAGGAAACAGTAAAATGTAAACATCGTAAATAGCGGATGAGTATTAGTTATTAGCCGCGGAAACAGATTTTAGCAATGCGAAGCAGATTGATAAATTAGGCAGATGCGAAGTATAAGCAAGTCAATTTTTGAAGCCCATCAGGCCTACAAAAGTACAATTTTGAGGTATTTTTTACTAGTTGCGTCATTTCACATTGCGCTTACCGTTGAAAATAAGCTTTTGAGAGGTTACTTACAATTTTTCTTGCAAAGCTACGACCATTTTAAGTCATGCGGTATACCTCCATAACGTAATGAGAATTTACATTAACACTTTTAGGCATTTATTTTCCTACTGGATAATTTCTTTAGAAAATTTTTGGTTACAGGTTTTTGGGGTCTCTTAGTACAAATTTAAAGTCAGAAAATTGAAATTTTCATTTTAAAGATAGCGGATTAATAATAGCATACAGTGCTTCAAATTTTAGGTTTTTTTTGCACTGCGCTTGCTTTGCGCCGGCAACCCGATTATTAACTGTTAACGCACGCATTTTAAAATTTATAAATATTTAAATTTAATATTGTGATAAATGATAATGATTAGAGAATGCATTAAAAGTCATTTTTAATCCTGAAATATAATTTCGGAGTGAAAGATGAAAAAATTATGTGATTATATTGCAAATAACGTGATTAATTCTGACATAAAAAATAGTTATTCTTAATTTACTTTGATTAATTTTAGTGATTTATTTCAATTCACATTTCTTTTGAATAAAAAAAAACATTTTGCTTTGAAACTCGACAGAGACGAAATTAATTCGTAGTCTTTTTATTTGAATAATTACTAATGGACAATTTTAATATTAATCATGACTTTAATTAATTTTCAATTGTTTTAGCATATGTAAATTATTTAAACAATTATTCATATGCATAAAAAGTAAAAACTACTCGTATTTTCTGATTTTAAATGCAATATTGTTTCACTGTTTGGAGTATTAAATTTTTCTAAAAACATTGTGTAATTATTTAAACAATTATTTATTGTTTATTTTTAAAATTGCTAAAAATTGAACCAGAGATGTCCACTTTTTTCAAATTGCTATCCTATGCTACGTTTATTAATTAGTTACATAATTTTGACACCTTTCTTCTAATGTTTAAAAAATTTATATTTCTTTAAACAATTTTTATTTGCTCGAACATTTATTTTTCGATAACTAAAAAAATTAAATAAATTTAAAAACATACAATTGTTTTTGTGACTGTGTAGTGTTAAAAAGATTATATATGTCATTTTTTCAATTGTTTAAACAAAAATTAATTTTTTTTAAACAATTATTGTTCAAAAATATTTTAAAAAATCGTATTTTCTGAATTAAACATAATATTTAATGATTTCGAAGAATTTCGAGGATTATTAAATTTGAAGAAAAAAACAATAAACAATTGTTTAAACAAGAACATAACATACTTGAATTTAATTCAATAAATTCCATGAATTTCACAAATTCGAGGAATTATTTGATTTCAGTTAATTCGGGCAATTCCGTACATTGATTCAAGTCTATGAATTCCTTGCATTTCCATGAATTCCGTGAATTCCACGAATTCCTTGAATTCCACGAATTTCGTGAATTCCACGAATTTTGTGAATTTCATGAATTCTGTGAATTGTTTTAAATTCATTGATTCCGCGAATTACATAAATTCCGGGAATTTCTAAAATCCTGTAAATTCCATTTCACATTACGCTTGCAATGTGGAAGAGTTGTAGGATTCCAAGAATTTTTAGCCGTGTGTATTCAGTTTGGTACTTTTAAAATATTTAAAAATAAGGGTTTTTATAATGACGCTTTCCTTATTAACACAAATTAAAGTGGTAAGAATATCAAATGGTTCCTTTTTTCAGAAGAATCGATTGACTTTATGAACGATTAACACTTTAACATTTTTTAATCTGGAGTATCTTATTGTACTTTTGGACATTTTAATGATATTTCTCTGCAAAATCATGACTTAAATAATTTAAACGAATTCCTTGTACTATATTAGAAATAACTAATAGAAATAAGTTTGAAGAATAACTTACTGAAAGCTAAAGAGTTTTTATTTATTGCAGGTCATAAAATGCTGAAAGTCGCATCTGGAAAAAATATATCAAACGTTATTTAGAAAGAGACGTACAAGCAACCCTAAAGTTATTAAAAATGCAATTATAAAAAAGGAAGCTTCTCTTATAATAAAAATTCCAAGATCAACGAAAAAGGATTTTCGAGTAGGAAAGAATATTCAACCTGGCGAGAGCACAATACTTTTGTGGGAACTTTAAACTATATCACCAGAGTCTAACAGACCACCCACTTTTCAAATTACTTTAAAAAATGTCTTGATCAAAAAATTAATTGTGGGACAAATTGACTCAGTGCATTTGCTGAAGGGGAAAAAATTGTTAGTATTTTTAAATGGGCTATGAATCTAGTCCATTTATTATTTTGACTGTTTATAGTTGGAGAACGATTTAGATTTAATAAAATAATAAACGCCTGTTATGTTTCGAGAAGCTTTTTGGTGAATTTGCTTGCCTCTCACGTATTGTGTGTATTTGATCTTCTTAAGGCGATCTTTCTATTAAGGAAAATATCATGTGTGGTTTTTTCAAAACTCAGCTAATAGTTTCCATTGCATTTGGCTTTCGGCACCTAGAAAGGTAGATACTATTTAAATCATCCATGCACCCACATATTATCCTCTCTATAAACTCCTGACTTCCCTTCACCCCTTCTTCACATAAATTGTAACAAACTTGTTTCTCTTGTTAATTTTTTCACGGTCAATCTCTTTAATTGCTTATTTATTTTTAACCTCGCAGTATTTAAAAATCCCCTTTTTTTATTCAGAGGATTAAATTGGGGTCCATCACAGACTCAGTTTATTATTTTCTTAACTCTTCTAAATCTCCTGGAATTTTATTTACTAGTTCGTCTCATTGATAATCGTTCGTAAATGAAAAATCATTCATAAAGCCGACAATCACTGATTTTGCTATGCTCTGTCAAGACGATCGTTACCAACTATACCTGTTGGTACCATACCTTTCAGAGTTAATAATCTGAAACGAAAGATTGAGTGATTATGAGCTATGAAAACGTAAACTTTAGGTAAAAGGTGTATTTTATTAATAATCCCAAGAATTCCCTTGCTCTCTTCAATTACTTTTTTAGCCCTAAATTTTAAATCAATATCTCAATTATAAATTTCTCCCAGAGAAAAGTGTGTATTATACTGAAGTCTGTGATTGAGTACAATATTCAGTCCCCATATTGACTTAGCAATTTTGAGCCATATTAAATCTTAATTTTTAAATTGTAGGATTCTCTTAATCGGACTCAGAATTGACGATCACTTTCTCGATTTGTGCACCGATCCTGCAACCTCTCTAGCATTCCCCTTTTATTTTTATTCTGACTATTTCTTAGAAGACTATTCAGGCGAAGACAATCAAAATAGACCAATTTCTCGGGCAAACTATATTTCCCATTTAAAAAAATAAAAAAACGTCCTAATTAATTTCGACAGATTTGTGACCGGGTTACTTTGTGACACTTTAGCTGTCAACTCACTTAGTCGGCTAGGCATGAAACAAAATTATACTGTCATTCTGGGAGTATTTTAACCTCCATAGACCGTTCAACCGTGAATCACTGACGATGATGCAATTTCATAATTCAGAAATTGATTTATTTAAGAAAACTATTAAGCTATCTTGGATTGGTACCGCTGAACATGTCCGAATTAACCTCAATTTTAAAGGGTAGGCTTCTGAGCTCCCAAATGATTAATGGGTTGAAAACAAACCGTCACCTCGCATTTTAAGAGAATCAAAAAGGTCCATAGCACTTCAGAACACTGATTAGCTTTTGTTCCTATAGATACACTTTCACATCGGCAGTTATAAAAGCCAGAATTTACCTATTCTAAAACCAACCCAAGTAATATTCACAAGGTTCATGAAGTTCGCGATGCGGACAACGTCCGGCCTTCAAGCTCGTCCAGCTCTGAGTGAAATTTTCGCTCACTGTGTATTCGGATCCGTCAGTCCCAATGATCCCCTCTTCCTAGTTCGACTGTGCGCTCAATTATCGATCGGTTCAATTTTCCTATTTGCACTTACATAACTTCTTGAATATTCAGATTAATGTTCTGGTTAATGTAAATTATCCTAAAATTTTTCTAAGGGGCTATAACCACCTGTTTCAAAATATTGCCTTGGAATAATCCACCTGCTGCCTTCTCTTACTACATGTCATTTATGTTAAACATCTCATATACCTTCCTTTCTCGTGCATCCTTTCTGCTTAATTCATCTGCTGTCCATTTGCTCTAAAATACCTTACCCTTTCAACTTTCATATTCCCATCTCTTCTCTCTTTTATTTCCTCCCTTCCCAGCTTACTTTCCCTTTACCCAAAACTTATCTTCGTATTTACTCGCTCAACTTCCCTTATAATCCTCAAACTCTTTCTCTGCGTCTCCCTCCTGACAATAGAATGAAGCGTATACCTTGCCAACCGCAATGTTCACTGTACATAATAAGCGTCTGCCCCTAGCAGCGCAACTTTCCGTATTCACTTGCTGCTACCCGCGTACGTGTTTTAGTTTTTTAATGAAATCGTTGATGCACACAGGAAAATTTTTTTTAAACACACTTTGTATACTGTAAACCTAATTAAAACCAAGCACGAGGTTTTAAATTTTAAAACTTACACATATTTGCAGATAAAAAGCGAGAAATAATAGCTAATTGATCAATTTGCATTCAGACTTTTAAGGATATCTGTCAAATATATGTCACATAATTTATAGAATGAATTAACTAAATTTTTCAATGTTAGAATGTACCGTTATAGTAACAGCATTTGTAAAGAAAATCAGACTAATGAAAGCTTTAAAAATGCAAATATGAGACTGTTAATTGTTTGGTTAAACATTCCATAATTTAGTAGAAATTCAACTGTTTCGTAGAAGATTCGCTGTTATTATTTATTAAAAATGAAGCTATTCTTTTCTTAACTGTTATTAACTAATTGATTCAAAATAAATGTAATTTGTTGAAAATTTGTCTTTTATCTTTGACAATAACAATGTTTTTATGAGGTTATTGAAATAAATACTGGAACCTATTTCTAATTATATCATTTAAACTCTTTTATTTCGTGCAAGTGGACAAATTGCACAATATCGCATATAGATAAAAATGTTGAAATTTTTCTTGAATGTTTTACCAAACTATTTATTTTGCTATCACAAATAATGTTCGAACAAATGTTCATTTTAAAACTAATAGATCATTTTTCAGTAATAAGATTAATTTTCACTCAAAAAAGTAAACTGCCAACCAAGATGTTACATTATCAATCAAAGTGAAATCTTATTCTTTTATTTTTATAAAAATTTTTGAACTGTAATGTCGGTCAGGATAATTAATAAGGGGGTATATTATACTTGACATTACCTTGGAGGCTGACATTATATATAAAGAAGCCACTAAAATTTAAACATTCTCATCATAATGAGAAGGTGTTTGTAATTTGACTAAGAAAAAGTACTTTTGCGGTCTTATCAATCTTAAATTGTGTTTCTGTATGTAAATACATGCCTCTGTCGCTAGCAGTGCAACTTTTCTTTATTATTCTGCGCATGATCAGTGACTGCGTTCTGTCAGTATTCATGTGCTACTTTAAGCGTACTTGTTTCAGTTTTTAAATGAAATCATTGATTCAATCAGAAAAAATTTTTTTTGAACACGCTTTGGCTAGTGTAAACCTAACTTAAACCAATCACGAAAAATTTTTCTGAATACAATTTGATTAAAGTAAAGCAAACATTATTTAAAATAAATAAGCAAACACAAAAAATGTTTAAACACAGAAAAAAGTGGGGTCAAAAGTTTTGCGGGCAATCATTAATTTGGGATGAATTAAGCTAGGGTAAGGGTAATGTCGGTCAGGGTAATTGATAAGGGGATAACGTATATCTGACATTAGCCTGGAGGAGGGTAATGTTCAGGCAAATTGTCGAATGCTGACTTTATACATAAAGAAGCGGCTATAAATATTGAATTATGAAATACTTACGTCTACAATGTATTGCAGAAAGATGATACAGGACATTAACCATTAAATTGATGGCCAAATAGTCAACTCAGAATTCTTTATTCATCAAAATAATTTTGACAGCAGACACAGTGTTTAAAAGTCGTAATTGTCCATAAAGTTTGTAGGTGCGTTAAGAAAATAACAACGCAAAGTTTTATCCTGGGAATTCCCAAAGGTGATTGTCACAGCGAAAATTTTTTTGTTAAATCTATCAAATAAATTATTTTTCATTTCACTTCAGAAATCTTTGCATGTCAATGGTTAATTAGAAATCTTGGTATAATGGCCAGTCACATATTTATTGAAAGTGCGAGATCGGTACTTGCACTAATCACGATGTGCTAGAACAAAATTACTTTATGGGCTAAGTGCAGTAGCACAAGTGACATCTGTCCTTATCTATGGACACCTTCCTGCTCCAAATTAATGCATCAAATCTCTCTTCTCATCGTAAGAATTTAGAAACAGATATTTGATATCTGGAGACGATCGACTCATGTTGACTTGACTTGACTGCTATTTCAAGGTATCTCCACAATAGGACTTAATAAGTCAACGCATAAAGATTTTTAATTAACCATTGATATGCCAAATTTCTGTAGTTAAATTGAAAATAATTTATTTAAGAGATTTAACAAAAAGTTTTCGCTGTGACAATCACCTTTGGGAATTCCCAGGCTAAAACTTTGCGTTGTTATTTTCTCAACGCACCTACCAACTTTATGGACTATGGCGACTTTTAAGTACTGTGTCTGCTGTCAAAATTATTTTGATGAATAAAGAATTCTGAGTGGACAATTTGGCCATCAATTTAATGGTTAATGTCCTGTATCATCTTTCTGCAGTACATTTTAGCCGTAAGTATGTCATAATTCAATAATTATAGCCGCTTCTTTGCATATAAAGTCAGCATTCGAAAATTCGCCTGAAAATTATCTTCCTCCTGGCTAATGTCAGATATACGTTATCCCCTTATCAATTACCCTGACCGACATTACCCTTACGCTAGCTGACTCCATCCCAAATTAATGATTACCCGCAACACTTTTGTCCCCACTTTTTTCTGTGTTCGAACATATTTTTCGTGTTTGCTAATTTACTTTAATCAACGTTTGGTTTACTTTAATCAAAATGTATTTGGATTTAGGATAACATTAGCCAAAGCGTGCTTAAACGAATTTTTGTGATCGAATCAATGATCTCATTTAAAGACTGAAACACGTATGCTGGAAGCAGCACGTGAATACTGATAGAACGCAGTCAGTGCGGATGCGCGGAATTACACATTATTTTATGGAAATTATGAAAAGTAGGTTGAAACAGTTAAGCATTTTCTAGCAACAACATGCACCGTACTAAACCCCACTAAAAACACACCCACTAAAAAAAATATACAACTCCTAGATTTTTTTATTTCAATCGATCATTGCAAAAAACAGAGGTCTCCCTTGCCAAGCAATTTGCAAATAACCCCTGATTTTTCGGACTCCCGAAACAATAATATTAATGACGAAAGCTCTGATCACTCAAATTCAATTTTAGCCCAACTGTACGAGCCAGTAACTAGCAATGCACCAAGTACAATAATTAATTTTTGAAAAGTGTCAGGCCTAAAGGAGCAAGTCAAAGTTTACATGAGAGAAAAACATTTGTTGCAGTATTAGATGAGAGTACAATTCCTAACAGCATAATAGAATATTCGATGAACGTGTCACTGGCACAGAGTCATTTAAGGCTATGGATGATTATTTTACTGGCAACAGAAAGTGATTGTCATGAGGAGTTACTTCGCTACGCATAGTCCAAAAAGTTTTTGGTCTTTACAGTGCTCGCTATTATTCAGAAAAATTGTTCAGATCAAAAACTCTCCTGGGATCCTCGGACTAATACAATACAAAGTATTCCAGCAGTGCATATACCACCCATGCTTTGGGTGAAATACAATCTTGGCGGCTATCCGTTTGAGATTTCTGGACCAGAAGCGGTAATTCTTACGATCCTATCTAAAAAAAGGAATTTCAAACTTGTGGAAACTTCATCCAAAGGAGAATTTTTTCGGCGACTACAAATGCAATAAAAATAAGAAAATTGGCTTAATCAAAAATTTCTGAAAGAAGAAATCAATATTGTCATAGATTATATAATATTTGGCATTCAATGTGCAGAACATTCTATTACTTATATTATTAGAACAGAAATGATATGTTTCTACGCAGTTGTACCAATTTCGACAAAGGAGATTCCCTCTATAACCTTTGAAAGTACGTCGCTTTTCATAGAAACTCTGACTTGTTTCTTTATAACTTTAATCTGGTTTATTTTTGGCATCTTAAAATTTGAAAACAGATTTGGGCTTTCTCTACAAATTTTAGAATCCTCGTTGGGACATCCAATTCCTGGGGATGTAGTGAAGCATTCAGAACGAATTTTATTGTCCTTTATCCTGATTGGATTTTGATTTTTCTCGTCCACTTTCCACACTATGCTGGTGGACGTCAAACTAATAACAAAGACAGTCGATAAGTTCAACACTTTGTCGGATTTGTTGAATGCCAAGAGTTTTCAAAGCGAAGAAGACTGTCTTCAGTTATTATTGAAATGTAGAGAATGCAGATGAAAATCATGGGCTAGATTTGAAAATCCTTAATGAAAACTTTGTTGAGAATCTACAAATAATAATATGTGGCAAATTCGAATTATGTTTGTGAATTTGGTCGAAGATTGAGAGTAGTTGACGAATCAGGGCTTATGGAAAGGTGAAAATAAGAGGTTCTTCCAGATTTATGGAGAAATTCTAAACCTCTTAATAAAGAAGTAATTACGACAAAGAGTATGCTATTAATTCTGCTTATTGTGATCCTGGCTGCCAAATATGGAGTTTCTTTTTTGGAATTTTTTGGAGAATTTTTGTGTAACTGCATCAAAAACCTGATTTAGCAACAGATATCGCCTTTCTAAACTAGGAGTAGGAAAAGTGAAAAGGGTAAGTATCTATTTCTTTTTGTTAATTTTCTTAAATAAAGTTTCCCTTGTTCAAAAACGTCGGATATAATATTATAGGCGAATATATACATATCATTTAGTATGCCTCTATGTGTGACCACGCGTGCACCTTTATTTTTTTCTAGCACTAGCAAGTATATAATGTTGGACCTGATATCCTAACATCACTGTTTTACTGTAAGGTCCAACATAATATATGCAGGAACTCGCACGCCACTTGAAAAGAGAAAGTTTAGGTTCAGTCCGCAAGCAGTAGAACACGCTCATTTTGTGCAGCTATCACTAAAAGGGAATTTGCCTAACAGATGTTTTCTGAACATTCTTCTCGAAAAAATGCTCACAAAAATACGAAAGTCTTCAATTTTGGGAAATTAGAATTACTTTTTTTAAACTTTCTTTATCAATCAGAAAAACAAGAAAGAAATTCTTATTTTTGCTGTCAAAAGTAGTGTAACACTTAAAATATTGACTAAATGGAAAATAGGATTTTCCTACTAAACACTTCACGCGTTACAATTTCAACATGTGTCTCACACTTCCCACTCTATTAAAGTATGTCCAATCCGCCAAATTTTCTGTATTATTTTCTATTCTATTATACCAAAATTGTATTTTAATCATTTCTGCATCTTGATCTGGCATTTCTGTTTCAAGCAAAAAATGTTGCCGTTAAATATTTGAATACATATTGTGTCTTTTTTGCAATAACCTTAATTTTTTATTTTTGATGTCTTTTTTCAGGATATATACAAAAATTATGCGTTTTAACAAAACACAATGTTTACGAATCCCATTTCGAGATTAGTTTTATTTAAAGCATTTTCTTGTATCGTGGATAATTTTACCAAAAAATGAACTTTTCTGTTTTAATTAACTTTTTTCAAGATCAAAAGAAAAACTATAAAGCGTCTTCAAAAAAGGCCGACCACTTTTGTTTGTATCATTTTAACGTTTCTTACATAGTTAAGACGAAGTATGGAATTTTATATTTTTCGTTCCAATATCCACGATTGAAAAAAAAACTATTTATCTTATAAAAAAGAATGACTTTCAAGATAATTCTAGATCTTTTAAAGATATACAATAGTGCTTCTCAGAATTTTTTTTATCTCTTATAGTTTTTTTCAAAAATGTGTCTGTTTATTTTTCAATGCTATCTGACATATCTGTAAAACAATTTTGCAAGAGAAATAGGTTAATATAATAAAAAATGGTCTCTGTATACATGCACGCTAGTTTGTGTTCATAATATTTGTTTCCGCTTTAGTAATCATAGACTTCTCACATTTTTTATTTTAATTGATCCTCGTAAAGAAATATATGGGTTACCTTTGCTATGGAATTTTTATTTAAAACAGTTCTTTTGCATTAGCAAAAAATAAAATACGTGCTAAAAAGATCAATTTATTGTTATGTAGAACACTACAAAATACTACGGTCGATAATTTGCAATTCGTTTTTCTAATAAAAGCAAAAGAAGCTTCCTTTATATCCTTTTTTAGCGAATAAAGGATGATTCTTGGACTTTCTAAACAATAATATTGATAGGCGACATAACTGATTATCACAAAGACTTAATGTTTAGTGAAATTGTTCGAGAAATAACTAGCAATGCATCAAGTCGAATGATTAACTTTTTGAAATTAATACCAAAATGTATCAGACCCAAAGGAGAAATTCAAAGTTTTAATAGAAGAGCAACAATTGTTGTAATCCTTGATGAGAAAATATTTCATAAGAACATGATCGAATTTTTAATGAATGTATCAGTGTCGCCGAGCCATCCAAGGCTTTTGATGATAGGTTTACTAGCATCGGAAAGAGGTAGTTACGAAGAAATCCTACGCTATGCATGGTCCAAAAAGTTTTTGGACTTTATAGTTTAAGATATTGTCAAAAAAGGTTCAACCTAAAAACTCTGCTGGGATTCTCCAATTACAGCAAAACAAAGTACTGCAGTGATGCATACTTCAATCCCTTTACCTACCCAAGTGAAGAAGTTGCATATAATTTATATATAGTGGATAAAACACTCATATTTTTAATTTTTTACATAGAAAATTTCTTCAAACAAATGAAAAATATCATTTTCTTATTCTACTGTATGCATAAACTATACATAAATTTTTCACCCGGGCAGATCTACACCAGGAAAAAACATTCGACGGGAACCTCAACTTCTGCAGAAACATTACACGATTTGAATGACAACTAATAAACAAGAAGGAATCATTTTTCGATGAAACAGTTACATTTTTTTGAACCAACAACTTAAATACATTATTCTTTTAGTAAAAGTTATTAAATAAGATTTCGTTATGTTCATGAATTATTTTATATAAAGCAGATTTTCTTTTAGTTTCATGCCAACATTTTTGTCGCTGCGAGAACTATCTTTCGAAACATTTAATCGATGCTACTTTGCATAAAATCTAATTTTTTTTCCCTTTAACTTAGTTTTTCTTGAGACAAGGCTTGGAAAATAGGTTAATAGAGGGAAGTATTTTTCTCGCGGTCTGCGAAGACTACTTTGTATCTAATAATAATAAGTATTTACGGCACTTTAGTTTCTATAATCTCTATAATCGTTGTAAAACGATAAAAGGCTGTCGATGCCAAGAAATGTTTGTTTAAAACAGTTCTACTATGTCAGCAAAACCGGAAAGACGAGCTCAAAGGCATCGATTTGTTATTGTATAAATTAGTACAAAGTTTCAGGATGGATAAATTGCAATTAAAATGCATCACCCTCTTCATTTTCCTGATAAAAGTACAAGAAGCTTCCACAAATTCCGGGTTATTTAATGGCCTTTTTTATCAAATGAATTCTGATTTTTCGAATTCCATAACAATAGTATTGATCGACGACAGATCAGATGATTATAAAGATTCAATTTTCAGCAACATTGTACGAGAAATAACTAGCAATGCACCAAGTAGGATAATTAACTTTTTGGAAGTGTCACCAAAAAGTATCAGACCTACGGAAGAAAGTCAAAGTTTTCATGAAAGAGTCAAATTTGTTGCAATCCTAGATGAAAGTACTATTTTTAAGAGCATAATAGACTTTCTGATGAACGCATCTCAGGCACAGAGCCATCCAAGGCTTCTGATGATCATTTTGCTAGCAACAGAAAGTGGTGGCCACGAAGAACTTCTTCGCTGCGCATCTTCTAAAAAGTTGTTGAACTTTGCAGTTCTCGATATTATCAAGGAAAAGGATGTAGATTGTAAACTATCCTGGGAGTCTCAAAATGCAGCAAAGAAAAGTACTGCAGTGATAAATTATTTTAATTCCGTTACCCAGGTCTACACCAGGAAACAATATTTGATCGGAGCGTCAGTTTTTCCAAAAAAATTACACGATTTAAATGTCACAGAAATAAAAGCAGCTTCATTAGATATGCCACCTATGGTTCGAGTGGAATACAATGTTTCTGGATATCCGGTTCATGTTACAGGGACAGACGCATTGATTCTCAAAATCATATCTGAGAAAATGAATTTCAGAGTTTTAGAAGTTGTCACCAAAACAGAAATTTTCGGTGACTACAACTGCAACAAAAGTGAAGTAACTGGAATTACAAAAAGGATTTTAAACGGAGAAATCAATGTTATGACAAACAATGTAATATTTGGCATACGATGTGCAGAGCATCCCGTTACAAATATTATTAGAACCGAGATGATTGATTTATCAGCAGTGGTACCAATTTCCTCAAAAGACATTCAGTCCCTAAGCGTAGCATTTACATCGTTTCAAACGCTAATTCTGACTTTTTTCATAATTATTGTAATCTGGCTGGTTCTGCACATCTTGAAATTTGACGAAAAATTCTGGCTTCCTCTACACATTTTAGAAGCGTTGCTGGGACATCCAATTCCTAAAGATGTTGTGAAGCATTTAGATCGAATTGCGTTGTCCTTTATCCTATTTGGATTCTGGATGTTCTCATCCACTTTATACACAATATTGATGCACGTCAAAATAACAAAAAAGACAGAATATACGGTTAACGCTTTGTCAGATTTACTCCCTGCAAATCTCAAACCATTTATAGGGGCGAATACTCAAAACGCTCTGTTGTCAGCAGAAAACGGTTAGGTCATTCAGGCTTTGCTAAATGAATCCACCATCTTTCAAAGCGCAGAAGACTGTATTCAGTTATTATTGAAATCAAGGAATATGACATGTATCATAGATAAAAGATTCGCAAGAACTTTTATTTTGGAGAATGTAGACGGAAATCACAGACCACTTTTGAAGGTCCTTAAAGAAAGTATTTTCAAGAATTTGAAGATCATGATATGCGAAGCCAATGCGCCTTATCTTCACAAATTCGGTAAAATATTGAGAGAGATTGACGAATCAGGGCTTATGAATAAGTGGAATCAGGAGCTCCTTTCAGATCGTGTGACAAGTTCTAGACTTCCCAATGAAGAAATGATTACAACGAAGAATATTTTGCTGATTCGCCTTGTTCGCATCTTGCTTGCAGGATATGGAGCTTCTTTTTTTGTATTTCTTGGAGAATTACTGATTGACTACACCAAGAACCTATTTCATCATCAGATATCTCTTGTCTAAGGTACGGTGACAACTGTACCAGAAAAACTTCGTAAGTATCATGCACTGTTAAAAATTTTTGGCATTCTTCATCATTTTTACAAGACTTCTACAAAACAACATAATGTTACATTGCAAATATGGTATTGGAATGACGAAACTGCAATACATGTATTGTAAGTGTCGTGAAAAGTGAAGTCATTGTCCAGCGTTCCAATACATTTATCAGAGCGTTTAAAAGACGAAAATTGTACACAAGGAAAGCATGGAATTAATAGAAATCACAAATTCAAAGAAGGCACAAAATTTTCGGAATTCATAGAATTTCAGGAACTTATGCGATTTATGAAATTCGCAGAAATTATGGAATTGAAGGAATTTGCGCAATTCATGAAATTTTTTGAAAATGACAGAATTCGCCGAATTAGAGGAATTAGGCGAATTCATGGAATTTAGGGCATTCATAAAATTTATCGAATTGATGGAATTCAAGGAATTCAATGTTTTTAATCTTTCGCTTCAACAGGTGTCAATATATGCAATCGCAAGTATGATACAGAAGTGTTACTGTCTACTGGACTTTTCTTGTAAAATTTCAATATATGTCAGGACCATACCAGTGCCAAAATTTGGAAACTACAAGATTATGTATTGTAACGTTACTTTGAGTTTCAGAAATAAACTTGCAATACATGTAGTGGAAGTTTCCAAAACAAGAAATGTTAACCGTGTATTTTTTATTTTAATTTTCTTCATCAAGCTTTTCTTAATTTAAAAATATCTAATATAATTCCGTAAGTCTAATGTATATGCAAATGTCA
>JAAAKG020106084.1:0-15658 GCA_010014905.2 Druon quercuslanigerum | reverse complement strand
GGCAAGAAAAGAGTGAGATTTAGTCATTATCTAGTCAATGAAGGCAAGACATGCGCGAGACTTAGTCAATATCCAGCTAATGAAGGCAATATATGACCAGGACGTTATCAATACCTTGCAAATAAATGAAAGGTACATATGTGAAAGACTTAGTCAATATCCAGTAAAATAAATGCAAGACTTGAAAAAAATGTTGCCAATATTTAGCCAATGAAAGCAAGAAAAGTGCGAGATTTAGTGATGATTTAGTCAATAAAGGCAAGTCATTAGTGTGATTTAGACATTATCCAGCCAATGAAGGCAAGACATGAGCGAGATTTAGTCATTATCTAGCCAATGAAGGCAAGAGATGACTAGGATGTCGTCGATTCTAGCCAATGAAGGCAATTTCGGGTAACTGAATATCTCTTGAATCAGTTTTTGTGATGGAAAGCGAATTATTTCTTGATGCGGAGCATACCCCAAGAACCATAACACTGCTTATATGCGCACAAGTTCCAAGCACTCGAGCACCTGACTGGTATGTACAATAATATCCTCCTATAGAAGTAAGTTCTTCATCGTCAGCCATACCATCGTCCATGTCATCATCACCGTTCGGACTATAAGCAATTCAGATTCGATGCTTAGACGCATTTCGAAATCGAGAAAAAACTCTGATTCTTATAAATCCTGACTGTGGTACTCGATTATCCCCTTGTAGCATCTTAATGTGGAATTCTTCGTCATTGACTCATTGCATTTTGTCTTGCACGTGAAAAGGTGCAAGTTTAACTTGACAAATCCCAACTGTAAGTTCTTTTAAGAATTCAAGTGTCAGGACTGGGAAATCTAATTGAACCAATCGTTGGGTGTTCCTTGTCTTAAGGATTTCTGCCTCAACCAGCGCTTGCACAACATTCGGTTCCTTAGATTTTTAAAGTAATTTATTCGCCATTTCGGCATAAGCTCCTTCCATGAAAATTAATGGATGGTATCTGTTAATTATAGCTCCAGCTATCCGACAAAAATCGCCTAGGTTAGGAACGTGTTGTATCTGTACTACTTGCTGAAAGAATTTGAAAATTGATTTGATGTGTCCGTTCCTACCTTGGACGATCCATCTAGACTTTGTCACTAGATATGATTCGTTAGCATTTTCTGTTGTAAGTTGATGCTGATGTCGTGGAAGAAAAGGTTGAATTTTCCAGATATTACCCAAACGCGCCAAAAGATTAGTGGATTCTCGGTATCCCCTATCAACAATGACAATATCGTCTTCTTGGAACTACCTTTTTATTCTGTCAGCGTATATTGCGAATTCGTGTTGTAATATAGCAGCATCATTTTTACGGCTGTCAGAAAAGTACGGTCCTTGAATGTCGAGAATGTTACCATCCGGTGCAACTATTAATACATGTTTGACTAAGTGCCGCCCTTTGTGAACACAATATGACTGTCGCAGAGCCCTGAAGTTGCTGCTCTTATGAGTGTAAAAGTATGAGCCATCAATACACGCAATAACTCGAGGATTTTGTGGTTCCGGATTATATAATTGATTAGCGAAATCAGTAACATGCCTGGCAATATAATCTTCTCTCACAATTGCGTCAAATCCGATGTTGTTAGGTACGACACGTTGCATTAAGGATTGTCTGATCGTGGCGATGACTCCAGTAACTGTCTGTTGACTTGGATATTGGTATATGACCTTGAGAAAAGCATCCAATAGTCCTTGATGCAGTTTACATAAAAACGTCATCAAATCTCTCTCTTCCACATAATTGTAACCACCTTCACGGGGCACTCTATCACAACAAGTGAATAGTTCTCGAAACTATTCTTTGGTGACAGGACAAAGACATTTAAATTTAGTGTCAGACAGGCTATTTTCGTCAACAAGTCTAGTCTGACCTAAAGCTACGTTACGAAGTCCTTGCAAAAATGCTTGCAGAAGTCTTAAACATGTGGGATTCTCCTCCATAGCAGCGATTTCTTTACAAATCGATCGATTGCAATTAGAGCATATCTTTGTCAGATGTGTAACTTCTAATGGTGGTCTTCGTAATCCATCTCGTCTGTGAATAGCGATTTCCCTTTTGCCAACATTCCCATCTCCGTCGATTCGAGTCATGAGACGAGGAGCAAATCGTCCATCACAAACGTGACACCGTAAGAGATTTCTAAAGGCCATTGTGATTAAAGATTTACAATTATAGAATGCAAGTACTTAATTAGGAATTGGTTTAGTATACACACTCTACTAACAACACTATACAAAGAAAAATTAGACTGGCTATACAATGTAGCGGGTCTAACATTTACTCATCTATGAAGTAACATGGTTAAAAGAGAAAATAAAACAGAATAACAAAATCACACCTAGCATTCTGCCTCGCAGCATCGTGAATGTGTACGCAGAAAGCAATCGCCAATTAAAAGAAACAAAATAACAGCCAAAACAAGTGTACCACACTGGCTCGCTGTAACGGGAATATGAACTCAGAAACAAATTGCCCGTCCTTTGTCAACACAAAATGACTCGCCAACACGCATTTTATATTATTTTGTACTTTGTTTTCTTTTTCAAAGGGGGAGAAGAATTAACTATAAATTGCTATTCATATGTTCCTTCGACTTCGCAGAAAATGATATTGTGTATCAATAAAAAAATAAATTATACTTCTTTAATCTTAGAGATAACAATCAATCGTTCTTTACTTTGAAGCTAAGGAACCTTAATAATCTCATGGATCATGTTCTTTACACACTTAGTGAATTAAAAACAGACGCGCCTAAAAATAAAATCTTAAAGTTCTTTAGACTTAATGCTATTTTACTCGAATTTTATTGATTTTATCTATCTTTTTAAAAAAATTTCTTTACACAAGATAAACATATGGTAAGGGTATAATTTTATAGATTTATTTATAAGCAAAAAGACTTTTTTGTCAATTTTGTTCAGAATCGTCAATATTAGCTGAATTAAGGCGAGTCTCAATATTTCTCTTCACAATCAGCTATATAATATGAATAAAATATTAATTTTTGAATATCACCCCCCATATGTCCATAAGTCGCTTTTACATTGTCACAAAAGAACCCCATAAATAAAAAATCTGGTTTTGCTCGTTTTTTGGCGCTTATTATGATATCTTTTACTTTTTTTTATATGCAAATTGTTTTTCATGCAAAAAATACTGCTTCATGCTGATAACTAGATATTTAAATAAATTTTTTCAATTATTTTGTTTTCAATACATTTTTTCCTAAAAAAGAGATACACAGTCGCGATTTTTTCAAAAATTTGCGACTTTTTGTCCAATTTTCAATGCTAGTAAGGTAAGAGCTGAATATTTAAAACAAAAATTCTTTTTTAAACAATTAATTATTATTGTTTAAAATATTCTCTTTGAATAATGCTAGAAATTGCGGTTTTTTATGAACTTTTGAGCTTTTTGTCCATGTTTCACTCAGAGTGATTTACTATTTAATTAAATTGATTAAATATAATTGTTTAAACAAATTATTATGATTGTTATTTATATCTATCTTCTTCTATATAATTCCTAGATAGTTGCTGTTTTTTCTGAAATTTTTAACTTTTTGTCCAGTTTTTAATTAGAGTAAAGTAATAATTAATTCAAGAAAAAAATTGTTTAAATAATTGTTTATCATTTTTAGTAATATTCTCTTTGCTTGATGGTAGAAAGTTGATATTTTTCCGAAATTTTCAACTAATTGTCTAGTTTTCTCTTGGAGTAACTTAATAGTTAAATAAGTTTAATAAAGGTAATGGTTGAAACAAATTATTATGGTATATAACTATCTTTATCTATATTAATGCCAGATAGTGGCGGTTTTTTCTGAAATTTTTAATTTTTACCCACTTCTCACTTAGTAAAGTAATAAATAATTAAGTGAACAAATATAGTTGTTTAAACCATTTATTATTGTTTATGACTATCTTTTTTTAGATAAGTGCTAGGAAGTTACGGTCTTTTCCTAAATATTTAACTTTACTTTTGCCTTTGTACATATAAACAAATAATACATAAAAATTAGACAAAATTATTTTTTAAACAATCTCTTTCTTTTTGTAAATAATTATTTATATTTTATTGGAAATTAATTAAATATATAATTCTGAAATAAAACAGATATTTGCAGTATTTCTCAATGTTTCTATATGGATCATATTAATTGTAAATTGTCCTTCAACTAGATACTGAGAACCTTTTTGTTTAAATTAATATTATTATTTATTATTCGTTTCTGCCTAAAAATTCAAAGAAAAGCTGAAAATGTCAGGAAAATCGACTTCTTTCTAGCATTACTCTAATAGAAGATAGTTAAAAACAATAAGAATACCTTGTCAACACAATTTTATTTGATAAATTGCATCAATTGTCATTTTGCACTGATTGAAAAGTTGACAAAATATTAAAAATTTCAAAAAAAGCAGATAGTTCAAAGCAATGAAATTTTTTTTATTTTTTTATTATTTTCATTTATTATTATAACACTCTTATTGAAAAGTGGATAAAAATTTTTAAATTCAAGAAAATATTTTCCTCAATAGAATAAATTATCAAGTCACTCCAAGTGTACAGTTGCGCAAAAGATTAAAATTTTTTCCAAAAAGACAAAGTCCCAATAAAATACATGAACTTTGAACAAAATAGTTGAATTTTGGCCACAAAAATACTAATTTTCAACAAATTACATAAATTTTCAACGAAATAGTCAAATTTTTTTAACTAAAACGATCAATTTTTAACTAAAAATGCAATATTGAAATTTTTATTATAAAAACTTAATTAAAAAAATCTGAGGATTGTCTACAAAACAGGCGAATTTTCTACCAGATACTTCAATTTTCTATCAAATAGTGGAATTTTCTACAAAATCGTTGAATTTTCCAGTCAAAAATACTAGTTTTTACAAAACAGGCGAATTTTTTACCCAAAAGTATAGATTTTTTAAAAGAAATTTAATCTTCCACAAAAAAAAGATGATTTTCAAACAAAAAATGTTTAATTTAATATTTTCAATCAAAATCAGTTTAAGATTCAATCAAAACCTTGCATTTTTAACCAAAAAAATATACTTTCTCTAAATACAAACATAATCTTGAAGAAAATACATAAATTATAAACCAAAAAGTTCCATTTTGAACCAAAAAAATTAATTTTCTATAAAAAATGCTAATTCCATACTGCGCTCTAAGAATGCTAAGTGCGTACCACCAAAATTCCATAAGCACCCTCTTGTCCCCTCGATAGAGCGCTACTACTGGGTGTTCAAAAAGTTTGGGAACACATAAATAACGGCCAGATGAATTATATTTCAAATGTGCCAATGTCATTTTAAGAGTAATGTTAAACATGAAATCGAATAATAACCTTCGATTTGACCTTCAATGAGATCTTCAAGGATATTTCAAGTTTATCTTGGTGTTATTAAACGGGAATCTCTATTTTTGACATCAGCAATCGAAAGAGTGGTAAACAGGCCTGCTAAGGGTCATACAAACTTAAGCTTACTGGAAATGACATTGAAGGTCAAGTTCAAGGTCAAATTGAGGGTCATCATTGGATTTCACCGCCCCGTTAACCCAAGCTGGTCCTTGCTTAAGTTTGAATGACCTTCAGTAGACCTACAAAGTTACACGTGGCCTATGACCCGAGTACATATTTAAACCTAGAATTCCCCGCTCTATCATTCCGATGCAGAAAATAGGGGTTACTATTAAAAAACACATAGTTGACCTGAAAGTGTTATTGTAGGTGAATTTCAAGGTCAAATTTCAATTTGACTATTCCAATTCACCATTGGATTTCTCGTTGAATGTTACTCCAAGAATGACCTTGACCTGATGAAATGAAGAATCGTCCCGTTGACCCAAGCGGGGCCTTGCTTAAGTTTGAATGACCTTTAGCAGACCGATGAAAATAGGGGTTACTATTTAAAAACACAAAGTTGACCTCGAAGTGATATTGAAGGTGAAGTTCAAGGACAAATTAAAGGTCACCATTGTATTTCTCGTTGAAAGTTACTCCAAGAATGACCTGAGGAAATTGAGAGTCGTCCCGTTGACCCAAGGACCTTCTTACGTTTTAAATACCTTCAGCAGATCTGTCAAGTTATACCTGAACTATGACCTGAGTACTTTATTTATGTCAAAAATAGGGTTACCCATTTGAAAACACAAACTTTACCTTAAAATAAACTTGAAGGTCACGTTCAAGGACAAATTGAGGTTCACCATTCAATTTCTCATTGAAAGATACTGTAAGAATAACCTTGACCCATTTGAATACTATTTTATCTAGACAGTTATTCAGGTGTTTCCAGGTGTTTCCCCTTTCAATATTACGTAATATGTTAACGCTCCCTTAGGATGTAATTTTTAATTCTTAATTGTTTGGAAATTTTTCAGCGGCAGTACGTGCTCGGCACATAGTTGCCGCCCTTGTGGCTATTGGATTTGCTCTCTGTGGATCAGTGGAAGTTAGTTCCTCAGTTGCTCTGCTAGCTAATCAAAAAGATAATCATGCCATTATCGACACATCTTGGCATTGTGATATGCTGGTCAACATCAGTAGCAGGAATCGAACGGAGGATGTTGGGCTCATCCAAATGGAAGTAGGTGCACTCATGATAAATAAAATTGAAAAAATATTCAAAATGTCCTATGTAGAAAACTATCTAGGAACTATTCGGGGTCGAATTGCCCGCTAATGTGGTGCCGTGAAGATGATATATTATGGCGATGGGTAAAAGTTAGTGGAGTTATTCTAGCGATAGAAAATTAGTGTTGTAAAAATCTATTTTAGATGGTTGAAGTTAAACAAAATTTTGTTCTTGATAGGCTGGCCAGCACCCGATGAGGCCCTTAAAAACTGACTATATGATGAGAAAAAAAAATTTTTTCAGAGCTTTTTTTTAAAATACTTTTAAACATCCGTGCTCTTTTTGGAAATTTTCAAAAAAAAGGTTTGAATGATACATTTCAAGAAGTTTGTTTATCTTGACGGGCTGGCCAGCACCCGATTAGGGCCCGATGAAACCTTCTAGATTAGATGGTCTAAAAAATTCCCTAACTGGACGAAAATCGACCTCGATAATTTTTTATGCAAAAAATGTTCGAATGTACTTAAGTAGGGTAATAAAAAATTCAATTCTCCATTCTCAAAAAAAAAATT
This sequence comes from Druon quercuslanigerum, assembly GCA_010014905.2. Classification (NCBI taxonomy): domain Eukaryota; kingdom Metazoa; phylum Arthropoda; class Insecta; order Hymenoptera; family Cynipidae; genus Druon; species Druon quercuslanigerum. The sequence continues at coordinate 8,471 of JAAAKG020106084.1, read as the reverse complement.
CTCTCTTCATATTAAGTTTATGAATCGATACAAAGAAAGTTTGAATAAAAAATATTGTTAGCTTTCGAGAAAATGAAGACGAAAGTTGTTTTTCACTTGGGGAGAATGTTTTCTCCATTTTGGACGGTGATGAAAAATCAAATTTTCAATTACAAAAAAAGTGAGAAGCCCGTTTCTGGCTATTGAGTTTTGGCATCTACACAAAAAAATGTTAAATAAAAAATATTGTAAGTTTCGAGAAAATGGAGGCTCTCCTTTGGAGATGATAAAAATTTTTTGGATTTTGATAAAAAAATCGATTTTGAGTTTAAAAAAATGTGAAGATTCACCTAATGAAATTCTATTCTAGATTGCTTGAATATAGATTTGAATATTCTAGATTGATTCTAGATTGAATATTCTAGATGCTTCACTTGATGTTATCGCAATTTTTTTCTGTCTCTAATTTAGTAAATAAAAAAAGTAAATTACTAGAATAAAAAGCACGCCATTGTCTTCAAACGGAGCTATAAAATACTTTTGCACTGAAGAAAATTATCTACTTGATGCATGAGAAGATCTCACCATTTTCTTTCAAAAGTAGTCTAAGTCAGCATATTCCAACAAAGAGCTACATTATTAATCGCAATTTTAATGTTCGTAGTTCTGTGAGGAGAAAGTTTATCCACTACTTGAATATGCAATTTATTTAAATAATATTAAGCTTAATTTTCTTACAAAATGTTTGGACTCTAACAATTTTGTAAGTTTTGTAAATACTAGAAAAATTTCATTTTATTTATTTAATTTTTTTTTATGAATGCTGATGTGATTGATAAAACAAAAAAGTACAGCTGAAATAGGATTAAACTACCAAAAGAGTTTAAATAATACCCCCTTTCACCAAGAATTTTCTGTAACAAAAGAATCGGAAAAGAACATATTTTTTTTTTTGATTATGCGGCACTTCCTTGGGACAAACTTATCGGAAAAGTGTAACGTTTGTTATTTTTTGAGCCTCTTATTTTTTTTAGTTTTTTCAGTCCTAAATGATTTGTATAATATTTTAACTCTTTTGGTACTTTAGCCCTATTTCAGCAGTACTTCTATATAACACGGTGTGCTTGAAGGCCGGAAAAGTTTGACTAAAATGGATCCAAAATCTGCTAACGCAGAAAGTTTCTATATCGTTTGCACATTAAAAATCAGTTGAATTTAAAATTTAAAATAGCTGCTCCCTTACGCGAGTTATGCGCATTTTTGTATTTTCACATAACATCCGACTGTACATAACTTGCGTATTCTAATTTAGGAAATGCAATGCTTTTCAAATTTTACTTTTCTCTAAATTATTTTCAACTGAACGCAAGGTCAATGACACATACGTAGTGGCTGTATGGCACCATTTTCGTTTTTTTTTCTCTTTGATTTTTTTTTATATTTTATAATATTTTTTATTTTTTATATAATATTTAAAAGCATCTATCAGTAAATAAAGTTCAAAATTATAGGTGAAGCGAAGAACCACTGTTATTTTCTATAAAGCGTAAACTTTCTTTCACATTTGTCAGAATGATGTGAATTTTGAGTGTTTCGTAGAGTTTGTCGATGTGTTTCAAAGCTTTATTTAATTCATTAATGTGAGGATCAGGTGAGAACTTAAATTTTCCAGAAGTAAAACGAAAGTTGATCATTATATTCCTGACTTTACAAGCATTAACATAATGTATAATTTAAAGCACACCTACCTTTTCATATATTTCTGGATGCATTAGTTTGTCAGCTTCTTTTAATAGCGTTCTGCACGCATTCCCTTCAAATGCGTCTCCGTGGTAATTTTTTGGGATAAGACTTGATTGCTTACGCTACAACAAAGCTTTTTCTTGACTTACAAGAGGAACTAACTCTTTAAGATTTGACTTTGGCGAATAATTTTCAGAAAGAATTCTTAAACTTATCTTTTTAAAAACCTTGACATCCGTCAGCTAAAACTGTGAAGGTACAATTCCCTTCGAAATTTATTTTCTCTATGAAAATATACTTCATAAATTTCTTCTAATTCTTTTGATTTATGCGACATATGCTCATAGTAATTTTTGGGGACCGACTTTCTACCTACATTAGATCTAAGATAAATTGTAAACTTTCTCATCTGATTATGTGATGCTCCTATTTTAACTTGGAAATTGTCCAAACCTTCTTCGCTAAATGACACCTCTTTTTTATACCATCATTAACCAAAAGTTTTTTTTTTCGACCAACTGTCGATAACATTAAGCTTTTTCCATGCAGAGGGATTACTTTTGGTTTTAAAATGGAGTTAACGAGTTGTTCCTTCTTTTTATTAGAAAGCTCTTGAACTAATTTTAAAAGATTGTCTTTAAGACTGTTACAATCATGACTTAGACATTTGCCAGTTTTTGGGAAACATTTACTGCAGACCTGAATAACATTGGGTGTTTTTTATTTTTTTCTGTTGAAACTACATCATTTTCAATAGTTTTTTTTAAGTTAACCTGAAACATCTACGTTCTTTTGCACACTCTGAAATTTCTTTACCTTGTTTTATCTTTGCGTGTGCGAAAGACCTAGTAGTCTAACGCATTAAACAGCCACAAACGCCTTTTACCGATCGCGTATCTTTTGGCAACACTAAATCATTATAATTAGATATAATTTGTAATTGTCGATTAAAATTTTTTTTTTCAAACTCAAGAAGTATCAGATAGCACGATCTAAAAATACTTAAAGGGTATATTTCATTCTTTTAATCGAAATTCTCTAACAATAACTTTTTTATAGGATTTTTAGTTTTTTCGCTTATTAAAAACTTTTCCGGCTTAACGCTACCAAATAAAATTTTCCTTTCACATGGAAGACAGAAGAAAAAAGTTCTGTTTTCCCCATAAGAATATTTGCTCCCGTGACTTATTTTACAAATAAAATAAGCATAAAGTTATAAATACTTTCATAAACAACCCTCAGTTCAATTAAGTTAAAAAACGTCACTATTCGGAATGCACTCAAATAAAATATATCAAAATTTATAGAAAAGGCTAAATTTTTGGTAGAAACTACTTGTTAGTAATAAAAGTTATAACTTTAGATCTAAGATAAACTTTAGTATACTTAATAGATTAGACTACGCGATCACCCAAGCTTTAGCTAGTATAGATTGTTATGTAAAAATCTAAAAATGTGTATAACTCGCGAAAGAGAGCAGCTAGAATTTTTAACTCAACTGATTTTTAATGTCCCAACGATGTAGAAACTTTCTGCGTTAGCAGATTTTGGATCCATTTTAGTCAAATTTAGCAGGCCTTCAAGCACACCGCGATAATATACAACCTATTTCTCTTGTCGAAATTTCGTAAGAAATAAAATTGAACTCATCACAAGAAATAATTTAGAAATATTATAATTCCAAGATTTTAAGAAAAGTTTCCTTATTTCCTTATTTTGGTCTTACGGTTCAATTTAAACAAAAAAACGATTGTAGTCGTTAAAAAAATCGTTATATTTTCAACGTTTCGGCACTCATTGCGGGCCCTCATCAGGAAAAAATTTCTTTTCTAAAATACAAAGGGTTTTTCTTTTTAAATACAATTATTAAAAACAAAATTATAATAACAAATTATAAACATACAAAGTTATTTTTGTTATTACCTGTAATTTAAATACGTAGTCAATAATTACATTTAATTGTGAAAAAACTTTCGAACAAATGTTCAATACTTTTAGTTGTCTTCAAAAACCATACGAGTCAAATTTTTAAATCTGGAACCTCTATAAGAGAGGATCCAAAAACAATAAAAAATTATATTTCTTTATATAAATGTTAAGACGAAACAAAAACAAGCCACTGAACTGGACAATGACATTGACATAAATGCTAACAGATAATACTAAACGTTCGCTAATGAACAGGTCGAATTTTCAAATAAGCACATACGAAAATAGCGCGCCAAAGCTAAAAGGATTTAAAATTGTGAATTGATTTAGTTTTTTAATTTTTATGTTGAAATATTAAATTTTATTATAAAATGCATTGATACATATGGCTTATATTTAATACTTTAGTCTGAAGATTAATTGAAATTTTATGAAATTTTTTAATAAAAATAGTTTCAATAATTCGACGTTTATAAGTGTTTTGTTACCTAGCTAAAATTCTCATGTTATTAAAATTTAAAAAAAAGTGGTCCAAATCTTATGAGTGTTGAGACAAATTAGTGTTTAAATTTGCAAGTTCACAATCTCTCTTATGCTCAGCAACCTTAATTTTTAATCTTCTGCCAGTTTCTCGGATGTAAACTTTATTGTATCCAGTACATTTTATTAGGTATACTACACCTGATAAATTTTCAACATTATCTGAATCATTTTTATTTAAAAACAATGATCTGAAGTATGGGTAATTTTAAAATAAACCTTGGTGTTAAATTTATTCAAAGAACGTCTTAATCTTTCAGAAAGACCTTAAACATAAGGTAACGTAACATTTAAATCTGTTTGATTGTATTTATCTAACCATTTTTTCTGCTTATTATTTTTGTGTGAACTATTTGTAAACTTCGTAAATTCTTTATTTTATAACACTTTCCATTAATGGAAGTGGATAATTATTCTGCAATAACGTAACTTTTGAATTATCTAAAGTTTCTTTTATAAATTTAACATTACTTAATTTTACACACCTGTTTACTAAACCTTTAATTGAACCAATTTTCTGACTGAACAAATGGTGAGAATCACAATTTAAATAACTCCCAGACCACGACAGTTTCTTGTACCAATTAGTTATCAAATCATCTTCCAAGTGAACTGTATAGATAGTCCGGGAGCTAGGTACAGTTTTGTGGCCTTTTCAATTCTCATGGAGCCACCAAGGTTTTTTTTTATGTATTTTGACCTTCTGAATCCAAATTTGTTGGGTGGCTCTTCACCCTAATGGTCGTTTTTTTATTAAATTTTTTTAAACAATTATTAGGAAATTTGATTTTTTACCAAACAAAAAATTTTTTCAACTTACTCGCGCCTTGGCAAACTCCTTGGCCACTGTTGCTAAATGGCATCGACATTGTTACTAATTTTATTATTACTTATTTTTACCTTCGCTTACTTTTTTCGGTACATAAATCTGTTGTTATCAATAAATACAATTAATTAAATATTGGGTTTGCGTTATTCGTAAAGGAATATTTTTTTTATAGATCAAAAATATTGAACATTTATTTTAGAACAAAATACTTTTCTACTTTCATATCAACTAATAGGAAAAGCAAGTAACATATTTGTCGAAAAAGAAATTAAATTACAAAGTAATAAAATTTATTTACATTTAGATACCTTAATTTTCAGTTTCGTAGACTGATTCATTGTACTTATTTTTACATGTATTTTCTTTCATATAGTCACAAAATGAACAGCAATGAATTTTGTTGGCAACACATATGCAGGATTCTCTACTGCAAACTGCATGTTGGATCCAAGGAAACTGCTTGACTATTTAAACAATTAACTTCACTATATAATACATAGAAAGCTCTACGTATGGGGACATATATTTAAGAATAATGGTTTTATCTCGAAAATGTTACACATATGATGGCATTGAATAGGGCTAATTGATTATAAAATCACTATGAATCATATAGGTGATGAGAGTTAGATTTTTAGAATTAAGATGATTCTTGTATATTTAAGAACATCAGGTTTTTAGACTGCAAAACCTTAACATAAAATAATAATTACAAAACTTGCAATAAATAAAATAAATTGTCATTTGTTTCTTGAAAAAGTGAATCTCAAAGTAATTGGATCATCTGCGCGCGTAGCGCGCTGTTAAAGTTCTAGCACTACAAAAAGGAATCATAAGTATAAAAGTTGAGGCATAGCAATAATGAATTAAAGCGATGGCCAAAGCGTAAGTGACACTGCGGTACACGCTCTACAGTATGAAAATCAAAGTATCTAAATAGTATTATTCGAATGTGCATAATAAATATTATTACTCTATAATTTAATTTCTTATTCGATATATATGTTACTTGCTTTTTCTATTAGTTGATATGAAAGTAGAAAAGTATTTTGTTCTAAAATAAATGTTCAATATGTTTAATCTATGAAAAACACTCCTCTACGAATAACGCAAACCCAATATTTAATTAATTGTATTTATTGATAACAACAGATTTATGTACCGAAAAAAGTAAGTGAAGGTAAAAATAAGTAATACTAAAATTAGTAACAATGTCGAAGCCATTTAGCAACGGAGCCGGGGAGTTCGCCAAGGCGCGAGTGACGCGACGATAGACGCTCAGTCAGCCGTGCTGATACGCGTTAAGGAAATATGACGTGGACTAGGATTATAAAAAAGTGTATGAGGTACTTCTCACCGAGCGTCAAAAAATGGAAAAATTGCATTAAATTTTTTGTTTAGTAAAAAATCAAATTCCCTATTAATTGATAAAGAAATATTAATAACAAAAAAACGACCATTCGGGCGAAGAGCCACCCAACGAATTTGGATTTAGCAGGTCAAAATACATAAGAAAACCTTGGTGGCTCCATGAGAATTGAAAAGGCCACGAGACTATACCTGGCTCCCGGACTAAGAATTATCAATGCTATTCAAAATGTTTACTACATCTAAAATTGTGTTAGTTGGTATAATTAAGAAAATATCATCAACATATCGTTTATATAGAATTGGTGTTAAATTTAATTTTTCTTATGTTCTAATGTTCTAATCTTCTTTAATCACTAAATTTAAAATAATAGGTAATAATGGAGAACTCATAGGGCAACCTGATAGCTGCTTGTAAAATTTATTGTTAAACGAAAACACTATATTATTAAAAACAGTCCTACTTACTCAAGAGAAAATAAAGAGTGTGTTTTCGATACATTAATATTTGTAAATTTTCTTTTAATTCCCAAATGTTTTTGACAAATGCATTAGTGTCTCCCGAAATTGGTTTTTAAACTGTTAGGTAAGAGCTTAGCCATATTATGCGTAAGAGAACCAAATGTTGAAATAATTAGTCTCCCATCTAAAGCATAGGCGTTGGCAACAACACTCCTGTGTGTTTTTAATCTATAGGACATTTTTCATTGATATAACTTTTTTTTATCTTGAAACAATATCATTGCACACAAAAAAGCTAAACGGGAATTTTTCGGTATTTAAGTCAGACATATTTTGATTTTCTCTCGTACTTTAATCATATTAAAGCAGTCAATTTTTGGAACATAAATCCCGTCACTACTTGTAAAAGTTTCAAAAGAAATAAAAATAGAACTTATCTAGTACTTTTTCGAAACAGTGATTTGAAACGTATACAAATAAAAATAATAATTAAGTTGGACCTTTGCAGTACTTTTGTCTTAAAAAGTATTACTCAAAACGAAAATTAGGTCGAACTTTGCTGTACTTTTGTTATAAAAAATCCAGAAGAAATGAGACATAATCTAAACACTTTTGGCACTTTCGTTCTATTTCAGAATTAATTTTTTTGTTAATAAATCCGATCATTACTTGTACCAAAATTATTTCTAGGAATACATTTTTGCTACAAGAGTCCTATCAACACTCATAAAAATTGCGAAAAAATAAAATGGAATGATTTTGAATCAGATCATAAGAAGTGGGTAAACTAGGATGGAATCCTATCTTTAAAAAATTGGCGTTTTCTTACCTCTTTGTTATTTTTGAAAGAAATTTTGTGTTTTTTGTTCAGTAATTTTTGCTTGTTTTTGTTTTAAAAAAGACCTTTTTTCAAATTCTTGCTTTATTTTCAGGAATTATATACTGTAACGATATGTCTTTTATATCTCGCAATCATTGTTTTTGAAATCCTGATTTTCTTTTCATTATGTGAAGTCATTTTGTGTCTTAATTTCTAAATTTTTATCAATAAATCTATAAATAATCTCCTTTAATAAGAAAAATCCCGAAGGTCCTATTGAAAATTGAGAGAATGTTGCGCTTTTCAATACACTTGCTTGTTTGAATTGAAACTTCAAATTATCTAATAAATTCCTATAAATATTAGATATGGTTTATGTTTGTGCTTTTTGCGACAAATTGTTATTTTTTAAAATAAAATCAGAAAGTGTTTCAAATGACACTTAAAATATTTGAACATGTGACGTTGTGTTAATTTTTTCCGCCTTGGTATTAGAATTTTTATATAAGAATCATCATCAAGATTTGCAATTTTTAACAATTTCAAGTGATGCTAAAGTTTTACACTATAGAAATGGTTAATATTATATATAGTTTCCGGTTTATAAGGTCCATGAATGAGAGACAGTAGTTTTAATTTTTAAAAATGGCAACGTTTCGGACTTAGTACAGTCCCTTACTCTGTAAGTCCCTGTATTCGATTCAAAACGGAGCTCCTCCGCATCATGATGGAGGTTTCTACCAGTGGATTAGATTCCATTTTGGATTTCAAATATTCTTTTTATTACGAAATTTTTCTCAT
>JAAAKG020106073.1:0-15659 GCA_010014905.2 Druon quercuslanigerum | reverse complement strand
TCGCTCAAATTTCAACTAAAATTATTGAATTTGAAAGAAGAAAGGATTTTTTAACTAAATAGTTAAATTTTCAACCAAAAAGATAAATTTTCAATCAAGAAGATTAATTTTCTTCAAAAAAGGCAATCTTCAACAAAATACAGAAATTTTGAACCAAAAAGTAAATTTTCAACTAAACAGATGAATTTTTGTAGAAAATTACGAATCTTCAGTCAAAAAAGATGAATTAAAAAAAACTGATATTAAAGCCAAACAAATGTTTTATTTTTAAATCAAAAAGAAAATTGCCAAAAAATTAGAAATAATAAAACATTTAAAAAATAATGGCTTTCCCTTCAAAACGAAAAAAAAAATCAACCAGGTTATTTTTTTTCCACCCGAACATAAGGATTTTAAACAAAATCCTTTTTTTGAACTAGATAGATGAATTTTTTACCCTAAATATTAATTTTTGACTGAAAAAGACCAATTTTTAATAAAACTGTAAGATTTTCGAGAAAAAAACTTTGCAATATAGGAGATGAATCTTCAAGTGGACAAAAAAATTAATCTTCGGACAAAAAATTTAATTTTTATTGAAAATTAAACTAATAATCAAAAAGCTATTTATATTTTTTACCAATAAAAGTAATGTAAAAGTTATTTATACTCTTTATAAAGTAACTTTAAGTTAGCTAAAAAGTTATTAAATTGTAACTTCCTTAATTTTATAGTATAAAAACAAAAATATATAAAAGATAATAATTTAGAAAAAAAATTATTTTAAAAGAAATATGCATTAGTAAAGATGAAGTTTTTTACAGAAAGAAATAAATTTTTAAGTTAACAGAACTAATTTTTAACAAAAAAGTTAATTTTCAACAAAATTTGGCTTTCTAAAAATAATTAAACTTTTAACGAAATGAATTTTGAATCGACGAATCGAAATAATCGAAATAATCGAACTAATACAAAAAATAATAGATTTTAAAAAAAAGGTCACTTTAAGAAAAAATTTAATTACATTTTTACATTTTTTATTCAGAAACGACAATTTAAAAAAAATAGTGTAAATCTCTTCAGCAACTTTTGTTACCAAAAGAAATTTTTTTCCTAACAAAAATTTTTGTAACTTTAAAAATAATTAGTTGAACTTTCTACCACAATAGTTATATTTTTAACAAAAAAATGGGACTTTTGCCAAAAAAGATCGATTTTGGAACGAGATAACGTAATTTTAAACTAAGAAAGAAACAAAATGTTCACTAAATTGTTGAATTCTCAGACTGGAAATGAAATTTTTAACAAAATACTCGAATTTTTAACAAAAATAATTTTTTTTTTTTGCCAAAAGAAACACAGTTTAAAACGAAAAAGTGGAATTTTTAAATCAGAAATTTTTTTTTACTAAATTGATGAATTATTCAACCAAGAGGCAAAATTGTCTAAAAACTTTTCAAATTATCTTAGGCTTTTTTAGCTAATTTCTAGAAAGCTTGAGAAAATAAGTTAAACTTTATTTAAAGGATTTTTTTATAAATTTCAAAAATTGTAAGGAATATAAAATATTTATAAAAATTTTGTACTACCTTTAATATTTTGTTATTTCAATAGATTCTAAAGAATTAAATTAAATTACATTAATTTTTTTTTTCGTAAGATGTCCAAATTTTTTAAACAATTTGTAAAGATTTTTGGGAATTCCGCTATAAATAAATTTTATTTAATGTATTTTTTACGGAATTTCCAGAAATTCTGAATATTTTAATGAATTTTAAGGTATTTTAAAGATTTTCAGGGATGTCAAAGTTTTTTTTTCGATAACTGAAATGAATAAGTTGTATTTAATTTATATTCCAGTGATTGTAAATAATTTTTACTGATTTTCACTAATTGATTTCTACTATTTTTACTATTTTTTTACTATTTTTACTTTTTTTTACTATTTTCACTAGTTTTTACTACCATTGCTATTTCTAAAAAGTTTTTATTGCTTTAAGCTTTTTCAACTAAGTTCTAGAAAGCTTCGAAAAATAAATTGAATTTTTTTAAAGATTTTTTCTACAGATTTCAACAATGAAAAAGATTTGAAAATATTTTCAAAACTTCCAAAGAATTTAAAATGATTTCTACTTGTTTCTGCCAACTAAAATAAATTTTTGCTAGTCTGAGAGATTTACAGGAATTTTAGGCTTTTTAAGCACATTCTTAGAAAACCGTAGGAAATAAATTAAATTTTATTTGAAATACTTTTCTATGGATTTTAAAAATTTAAAGGGGATATGAAACAAAAAATATTTTTAAATTTTTGTTCAGGATTTTCGAAAATTTTAAGGCATTTCTAGATAAATAAATTTTAGAGTATCAATTTTATAATTAATTTAATATAATTATTTTAATTAAAAAACAATTTTTTTTTAAAGTTATTTAATTTTAAATTATCTACAAGAAAGTTAAATTTTTAATCCAAAAATATGATTTTCTTTTCAACAAGAAAAGTAAATTTTTTTAAATTTTAAATTTAATTAATTTAGTATAATTTTATAAGTTAGAGTATCTAAAATCAAATTAATATTTTTAAGGGATGTGCAAGGGATGTCTAGCAATTATAAATATTTGAAGGGATTTAATGGAATTTCAAAGACTTTTTTAAACTTTCCTAAAATTTGAGCAAGATTTTTAAAGATTTAAAATTATTTCTGTAGATTTCAGAAATTTTAAGATTTTTAGGCTTTTGAAAGAATTTCCAGAAATTAAAATAATTTCATGAAATTTCAAAGAAATTATAAAAAATATAAAAAATTAACTAGATATTTCTTATTATTTCCAAACCTTCAGATGCATCGGTAATTTTACAAAAATCGTTTTTAAAAAAGATTTGAAAGAAATGGAAAAAAATTATCAAAGGCATGTGACTTTTTTGCAAATATTAGCTTTCTTTTATGAATGACTTAAAAAATAAATAAAGTGTTTAAATGGTTAATTATGTCGATGAGTAAGCATTATTCGAATCTGCGAAACACGAGGAATGTTAAACCAATGACAATAAGCCAAAATAACCTTTTACGCTTAAATAATTTAACTTTGTTAATTTTAACTTTGTTAATCCCTTCATTAAAATACTGGCTCTGTAAAATTGACATTTCACTATGTAAATAACGTCACCACAGTAATCTATTGAATCCAAATTCTCTTTAAATTTACGATCAAATTGAGGAATAATCTGAATTTATAATTAAGTCATACGGAAAAATGTACTTTTTGTTTTGAGGAAAAACATTTTTTTTTTAAGTGAAAAAAGTCTATTTGTTATAAGTATTTAAACGTCTAAATTTGAACTAAAATTGAATTCTGAGAACTGAGAACAAGGAAATAATTATTAAATAATTATAGAAAATTTTTTAAAAATTTGGTTTATTTTAGAGTATTTTACAAAATTGTATAAAAAATGCAAGTCTTTCTAAACGTTATTTAGGAATTTTAGAAGTTTGTAAGAAATTTACAAGAAATACATGACTTTTCTGAAATTTTTCTTAGAAAGCGTGAGAAATTTTTTTAAGCTTCTTGAAGCATTTGCCTTTTGTTTAAAATCATTAAGAATCTTCATTTTCTTTAACATCTTTCTAAATTTTCTTAAGTTTTAAAATATTTTCGAATTTTAAACAATTTTGTTTTTAAATCTTATAAAATTGCTCAAAATTTTGTTAAGGCAATCATTTTTTATATTTTCAAATAATATCCAATTTTCTTTCAAAATTTATTTTAAAAAAAATTTTAAAAGCTTCTTTTTAGGAATCTTTAGAAATATAAATCCTAAATTTTTCAATAAATAATCTAGATAAATTGAACATTTTTGTTGTAAGATATTTAACATCTTTTTTTAGAAGTTTACGAAATTATTTTAAATATTTTGAAATATTTTTCAGTTTTCCTTTAGAATTATTTTTGCAAAATATAGAATAATTTATAATTTTATTTTACTTGCTTTTCTTTTATATTTATAGACACTTTTTATAATTTTATCATTTATTCAAAATTATATTTTGTTTCAAATATTTCAAATACAAAATTCGTTCAAAATCGTTTAAAATCTTTTAAAATATTATTTTTAATTCAGTTTTTGAAATGAAAAATTATTAAAAATGTTTGTAGTAATCTAAAGAAAATTTAATTTTCTATTCTCTTGAAACCTTTGAACATTTTTAATAAGCTAGAAAACTTTTTTCAAAATTTCAGAAAAATCTAGATTGTTTGGGATTTTTAAAAATAATTACAAATTTTAAAATATTCTTGAAACTTATTAAATATCCTGAGCCTTTTAAATATATTTTTTAATGAATCAAATTTTTCCTAAAATAAAATAAAGAAATCTACATCATTAATATGTTTCGGATTCTTTTTAGAAAATTTTTGAAATATTTTGAAATTATTAGAAATCTTTTTTAATATCTTTTAAAACTAATTTTTTTAAATAAAAAATAATACAAAATTTTCACAGGAATCTTAAGATAATTTTTTTATTATTTAAAAACACTGTTAAAATCCTTGGACAGCTTTTAAGTTATCTAATCAACATCTGAAAATACGTACATTTCGTTTAAACTTCTGCAAAATCTTTTTAAGTTGCAAACTATTATAAAATCTCTTTTAAACTTTTAAATACTTATTAAAATTACTCGATTCTTTCTAAAATTGATTATTCTTGCAAAATTAAAACTTTTGAATTTGAAATCTTTTCCATTCTTTTTTAAAATTTTCTTTTGAAAATAAGTTTTAAAAAAATATATTAAAAAACCTTGGGAATCTAAAGGCTTTCAAATTAAAGATAAGTTTTCATTGAAACAAAAAATTAATTTTAAAAATCAAGGGAATTTCAATAAATGAAAAGAAATTTCTGTGACTCTATGAAACTTTTAATTGACTCAAAGCCAGTGAATATATCTCTTAAACACAGAATTTCAAGCCAAATATCGAATAATTATATTTAACTTTTAAAAAAAGTTAAATTAAACAAAGAACGATTTTGCAACAAAATAATTCTAACCAAGAAGATTAATTTTTTAGCAAAAAACAATAATTTTAATAAATAAATCAATTTTAATAAAACGAATTTTTAATAAAATAGTTCAATTTTCGACCAGAAAGATTAATTTTCTCCTAGAAAAAACGAATTCTAATCCAAACTGTTTAAACAAAGGAGTAGCGTTTAAAAATTTAATAATTTTATCTAAGCTATAAAATCATTTTTATTTAACCGCTTATATAACGTGAACAATAAATAATAATAATAAACAATTAATAAAAACAATATATAATCTTGTTATTCCTGTTTTCGTTCTGACCCACAACAATCTAAAATATACAAATCTATGATCTTTGAGATGCTGCCTTGCTCTCTTATTCATAATCGAGCCGATATTATTAATCAAATCTCTAGATTTCACCACCCTTTGGGAATCAGACAGTTTCCAGCGATCTCATTCTGATGGTGATAATTTTCAAACAGCTGACGACGATCTTTTACAGCGTAGAAGATGCCGTATTCTGCTTCACTGAAGCCAACATTATCCGAAGCGGATCACGCTGTAATAAATAATCTTCTGATTCCTATCTTCATTCTAACCCACTACAATCTAAGAGATACAAATTCATGATCTTTGAGATGCTGCCTTACTCTTTCATTCATAATGAAACCGACCCGTTGACTACGATGAGATGATTCCTTGTCCACTCCTGGTCATAATTCAAGTTCGTGCTCTAACACCCTCTTTTGAACTGAAGTACACCAAACTCTCGCTTTCAGTCCCTTATCGGAAATTGCATTTAAATAGCCTTAGGCTGAATTCGCGGGATCAAACTGTAAACAGTCAGGGCCGCCTGAGCCGTTTCCAATTGTCGTATATAATATTGCGCAATATACTTGACTGAGTTCTCGCGCTCTCCAGTGAGAAACTGCGTGGAAAAGCAGTTCTAGGAAGGCCACAGACGGGGGGACTTAAAGCAAGAGTTGGTGTAATAGAACCAAATGATAAAATGCAACTATTATTATCGTTTTTCAAAGTGCAATAGGAAGTTTGTTCGTTGAAATTTCGGTTTTATTTTCAGGATTTCCGCAAAAATATATAATTTTTTGATTAAAAGTCTATTAAAATGTTCTTGATTCGGAATTAATCTCGTTTGAATCAAGAGTTTACGATTTGGATAAATAATTAATTATTTTGTGGAAAATGCAACTATTTTGTTCAAAATTATGATTTTCTATCATAATTTGCCTGCTCCATGGAAAGTTGAGGCAATTTGTTAAAAATGCACATTTTTGTTAAAATCAATGTTTTGGGTTCAAATTACAACTATTTTTTTGTAAATTAATCTTTTTTGCTTAAATTTTTTTTACTGAAAATATGTTGAGTTTGAGGCATAAAGACTTTTTTGTTTGAAAAATCTAAAATTTTTATGGTAATTAAACTATTTATGTAAAAACTAAACTTTGTTGTCAAAAATTAAATTTTTAATCTAAAAATTGCACGATTCCATTTTTTGTTCAAAATTTACCCTGTATTAGATAAAAATTCAACTATTGAGTAGAAAATTTATGTCCTTTGTTCAAAGTTTACCTTTTTTCAAATCCAACTATTTTTGTTTAAATTCGTTTTTTAAAACAAAATTAATCTTCTTGTTTATGAAAATCAGCTGCTGTGTAGAAATTCTGATTTTTCATTTGAAAAATCAAAACTTTTTTCTGTTCAAAGGTAATTTTGTGATCTAAAAATTCCATTATTTCATTTTTTGCTGAAAATTTATCCTTAATTAGATGAAAATTCAACTCTTTAGTAGAAACTTAATGTCTCATGTTAAAAGTTCATCGTTTTTCTTTTTATATTCAACTATTTTTTATTTCAAAATTCTTTTTTAGGTAGAAAATAATGCTTTTAGTTCAAAATTCAGCAATTTTGTTCAAAAATGCAACTATTTCAATAAAGGTATAATTATTTTGTAGAAAATTAAACTATTTTTTTATTTATATTTTTAAGTTGCAAATTCCAGTTTTTTGGTCAAAATTGTTTCTTTTGGATTTAAAATTCAACTTTTATGGTAGAAAAATAAAAATTCTTTCGTTGAAAATTTATCTCTCTTGGATGAAAATTAATTTTATTCTCAAAAATTTAGATAAATAAATTTTAAAAAGTGTGTGTCTTTTAATAATAAAAACATTTATCTTATATGTCAAAATATTTTTAAAAACTTGAAAATATGGTGACTTTCCAATAACAAAGAGCTGAATCCATTGTCAAATTTTTACAGTACTTGTCAGTCTATTGAATATTCAAGGCTTCTTGACGTTTAAACACATTATATGTACGTCAGCTATCAAGCTTTCATTGTTAAAGCTTCTATTGATCACCACATACCGGCTTTAAATTGAATTTTAAAAATAATTTTAAAACTGAAAATGTTTCAAATAAAAATATTTTTGAACGAATCGAAAACTCTTTCTGAATACAAAATTATGTATTCCTTAATTCTATTTTAAATTTTTAATAGAGATAAAAATAAAGAGGCTCGATTATTAGTGGTTTGTCCGGCGAAAATTTTAAATTAAAAGATTTTCAATACAAAAGGATGAATTTGTGGTAAAAATATGTACTATTAAAAAAATTCAATGTTCATTAAACGCGTAGTTGAATTTCAAAAAAAAAACAAGAATATTTTTCTACAAAAGACTAATAGTTAACCAAAAACTCGGATAAATAAAATTTTCAAAGAAACGAATTTTTAATAAATTTTTTATATTTTGAAAAAAATGAACTTTTGAGCAAGAATATTAATTTTATATCTAAAAAGGCAAATTTACAACTTATCCAATAAGTAGGATAAAGTTTTTAAACAGTTTTCAGATCAAAAAATATTTTTTAACAATACACACATTAATTTTTTACAAAGTTAATAAATTTTAAATAAAAAAAAAAGAATTTTTAACAAGAGGATTAATGTTCTACCAAAAAAGACCCATTTAAAAGAATGCATGAATTTTCAACAAAGTTATTTCATTTTTAATTCATGAAGACTAATTATCTAAGAAAAAGTTGAATTTTCAACCAAAAAATATGATTTTCTTTTTAACAAGGTAGTTGAATTTTCTACAAAATTTATAAATATTTAAACCAAAAAGATGAATTTTCTACACAACAGTAGAATCTTTACTATTAACGTAAATTTAAATTTAAATTTAAATTTAAGAAAAGATAAATTTTAATTAAAAATACATGAATTTGAACCAAATACGTAAATGTCTAACAAAAAAGTTGAACTTTCAACTTAAAAATATACATTTTTAGCCAAATAGTTAAATTTTTGAGTAAATAAGATAAATTTTTAAGCAAAAAAGGAATAGTTTCATGGACAGTTAAAAAAATGTATTTTTAACCACAGATGAAAGTAATTTTTATCCGTTATTAATGTTTTCAATCTTGAAATTATTCAGCTTACAGTGCATAATTCTAGTAGATTTAATTTTAAAAAATTCCATTGAACCTCTTTTGAATTATCTGTTCAAATTTTCAAAACGAAAAATACGACTTTTCAACCAAAAAGATTAATTTTCTATAAAAAAGGACCATTTTTTTAAATGAATAAATTTGCAGACAAATAGTTAATTTTCCAACTAAAAGCATAAATTTTCAATCGAAAGTCGTAAATCTTAATATTCAGTAAAAAAATTAAAAAACAAAAAAAAAAAGAATTTTTACCAAAATAGCCCAATTTTCAACCAAAAAAATGAATCTTTACTTAACAGTTAATTTTTAACAAAACTCTTGCAATATAATCATAAAATTTTCAGTTAAAACATGTTAAAAAAAATTTTTTTAACAAAAAAGTTTGGATTTTACAGACATACATACACGCATAAACACATAAATACAGACATACAAACATACAGACATACAGACATAAAGACATACAGACATAAAGACATAAAGACATACAGGCATACAGGCATACAAGCATACAGACATACAGGCATACAGACATACAGACATACAGACATGAAGACATACAGACATACATACATACATACATACATACATACATTCTGAATTTCATGTAAAATTCAGTTAAATTCTACAAGAAAATATGAACTTGTAACAAAATATTTGAATCTTCAACCAAATTATTAATTCTGAAGCAAGTGGTTGCACTTATAAGAACAAAAAATAATTTTAAATGAAGAAGAATAATTTTCTACCAAAAAAAAGTAATTTTTAAATGTTAATTTTAATTTTTAATTAAACTTAATTAAAGTTTAATTTTTAACCAAAAAAATTAATAATTTTTATCAATATAGGTCAATGGAAAAAAAATAGTTTTCCAAAAAGTTGATTTTATTAATAGGAAGATTAATTTTTATCCAAAAAATTTGTATTTCCACCTGAAAAAAATTAATGTTTGACCTAATAATATAATTTTTGACTGAAAAAATAGATTTTTAGTCCAAAATGCAATAGTTCTTTTCGGTTAAAAAATAAACTAGGTTTTAAAATTGAATGAATTTCTTGAAAAAAAAAGTTTAATTCAACTTTTTCGTCCAAAATTGAACAATTAGGTTTTACAGTTAAAATACTTTCTTAAAAAATAAAAAACATTTTTTAATTTTTTAAACTTGTAGTTTTTGGTTTAAACATTCAACAACTAGGTTTTAAATTTAAATTACTTTCTTGAAATTTAAACAATTTTCTTTCATTCTATCTTAAACTGTTAACTTTTTGTTTATGGTAAAGTAATTGACAACTAGGTTTATGAAATTTTACTTTCTTAAAAATTCGTTTTTCACGGTTAAAAATTATTTATTTGGTTTTAAATTAATTTTTTGGGTAAAAATTTAACAAATGAGTTTTAAAATTGAACTACTTTCTTAAAAACTAAAAAAAATATATTTGCTAAAAATGCAACCTTTTTGCTTAAAAATTATAAAAAAATTATTTTCTAAAAATTCGTCTTTTTAGTCAAAAATTTAAAAAATAGGTTTTACAGTCGAAATAATTTCTTAAAGAATAAAAGCATTTTTTCTATTTCTTAAACATTCAGTTTTTGGTTGCATGACTTTCTTCAAAATTAAAAAAAATTCTAAAAATTAAATTTTTGGTTAGGAAGAAGGTTAGGTGAAGAAGTTTTTTTTTTAAATTAAAATTTTTTTGAGGATTCTTAAATCTTATTGAAAATTCAACTTTTTGATTAAGAATTCTTGAATTTTGCCAAATATCGTTTTCTTTTTGTACAAAATAATTTTTTTTGTTTAATTAAAATTTAACAGCTAGGCATTAAAATTGAGCTACTTTCTTAAAAGTTAAAAAAATTCTTTCTTTCTTAAAAATGGAACTTCTTGGTTTCGGAATTCTTAAATTTGGTTAAAAATTTGCCTTTTTGTAAAAAAATAATCATTTAATTCAAAAACTAATCTTTTTAATTAAAAATTCACTAACTAGGTTTTAAAATTAAACATGTTTTCTTAAAAAATTAAACCATTTTTTTCATTCTTTAAAATTCAACTGTTTGATTGAGGATTCTTGAATTTTATTGATTAATCATATTTTTTGGTAGTAAATTAATCTTTTTTTGTTAAAAATTTAACTTTTAATTCTGAATTCTTGAATTTTGGTAAAAATTAATTTTTCGTAGAAAATTAATCTTTTTTGTTACAAATTTAACAAATAAGTTTCATAGTTGAAATCCTTTCTCAAAAATACATTGTTTACGATTAAAATTGTAGTTAAAAATTCGTATTTTTTAATAGGAAATGGTTTCTTTTTTTTTTTAATTAAAATTAAACTATTTGATTGAGAATTCTTGAATTTTTTTTATTATTTTTTAAATTATTTTTTTCATCGAAAGTTAATCCTTTCTTTTCAATATTCACCTTTTTATTCAAAAATTGAACAGCTAGATTTTAAAATGGAATTAATTTTTTAAAAAATCAAAACATTTTTTTATTTCTTAAAAATTGAACTTCTAGGATTTAAAATTGAACTAATTTCTTAAAATTTAAACAATTATCTTTTCAACAAATTGGTATTTTTTAAAATAAATAAATCGCTTTATTTCAAAATTCATATTTTCGGTTGAAAAAAAGCTATGTTTTAAAATTGAATTATATTCTTAAAAATTAAAAAAAAATTTAAATCATCTTTTTCGTCCAAAATTGAAAAATTAGGTTTTACAGTTGAAATACTTTCTTAAAAAATAAAAACATTTTTCAATTTCTTAAACATTTAGTTTTTTTTTTTAAATTCAACAACTCGGTTTTAAATTTTAAATACTTTTTTTGAAAGTTAAAACATTTTATTTTTTTCTATCCTAAAAATTCATTATTTTGTTTATGGTAAAGAATTTGGCAAATAAATTTTAAAATTGTACTTTCTTAAAAATTCGTTTTTTACGGTCAAAAATTAATCTTTTAGTTTAAAATTCATATTTTTGGTAAAAATTTAACACCTACGGGTTAAAGTTGAACTGCTATTTTAAGAATTAAAAACATTATTTTTTATATTTTAAAAATTAAACTTTTTTATTCAAGATACTTGAATTTTATTGAAAATTTATTTTTTTGGTAGTAAATTAACGTTTTTCTTGGAAAATTTCCTGTTAAATTCGTTTTTCTACAAAATTCAACTTTTTATTTAAAAAATTTGACAACTAGGCTTGAAAGTTAAATTGCTCTTTTAAAATTTCAACAACTTTCCTTTTATCTATCTTAAAAATTTAACTTTTTGTTTCCAGCTCTTGAAATTTGTTAAAAATTGGTATTTTTTGTAGAAAATTAATCATTTAATTTAAAAATTAATCCTTTTTCCTAAGAGTTAAACTACTAGGTTTTAAAATTGAACGTCTTTCTTCGTAATTAAAAAAAATCTAAAAACTTAATTTTTGTTTAAGAATTTAACAATTAGTTTTTAAAATTCAACTTTCTCACAAATTAAACGAGTTTTTTTCTTTCTTTCTTAAAAATTCAAATTTTCTGTTGACGATTCCTAAATCTTACTGAAAATTCGTCTTTTTGGGTAGAAAGTTAATCGTTTGGTTCGAAAGTTCATATTTTTAAATTGAAAATTCAACTTTTTGGTTGACAATTCTTGAATTTTGCGAGAATTCATTTTTTTTACAAAATAATTATTTTTGTTTCAAAATTTATCTTTTTGATTGAAAATTTAAAAAACAGGTTTTAAAATTAAACATTTTTCTTAAAAAATCAACCTTTTTTTTTCTTTCTTTAAAATTCGACTTTTTGATTGAGTATTCTTGAATTTTATTGATTAATCATCTTTTTTTGTAGAAAATTAATCTTTTTTGTTACAAATTTAACAAATAAGTTTCATAGTTAAAATTCTTTCTTAAAAATGCATTGTTTACGATTAAAATTTTAGTTAAAAAATCATCTTCTTTAGTAGAAAATGGTTCCTTTTTAAATAAACATTTAACTTTTAGCAAAGATTGAACCTTTTTTTAAAAAAATTAATCTACTTTAGTTCAAAAATCAACTGTTGGGTTGATAGTCAATAATTCAGTAACAAAAAATCAATTATTTGGTAGAAATTTGTATTTTTTTTATAATTTAACATTATTTTTGCTTAAGTAAAATTCGAAATGTTGCATTTTTTGAACACATTAAATATTTTATTTCAAAGTAATCGAGGCAATTTTTTCAATAGATTATTGAATTACATATATGAAATTTCTCATTTTTATAATTGGAAAATTTAATGAATAAAAAAATTAAGGAAATAAATAATGAAAGTACTTTGATAAATAAAATTTTTACTCCAGCTGATTTTTCTTTATTTATAGTTCAAAATGTTTCTTTCAATTTGTAAGGCGTGTTTCTTCCACAAAGCAACATCAAAGACAAGAGAAAAATTGAGCTTTCAGTTTTTTAAAGTCGGACTGAAATAAATTTGATGAAGACTTCAATGGAAGCCTGAAAATACAAAAGATTTTTTTTTAATAAAAAAATCGATAGATGGTATCAATAAAATATATCAATTTTTAATTAAAAAAATTAAATTTGCAAACCAAAATTAGAATAGATCAATTTACAGTTAAAAAAATAGTAAAAAAAAATCTTCAGAAAAATTAATTAATTTTAAACCAAAAATAAAAATTGCAAACAAAAATGGAACAGTTATATCTTCATTTACAAAAATAAATTTTCAACTCAAAAGAAACTCTTATATAATACCAATTACATAAAATACAAATAAATATATATTTTATTTTTTAAATATTTATTTTATATACCTATAAAATACCAATTTATATAAAAAGAAACAAATTTTCACCCAAAAGATGAAATTTATACTGAAAAAAAATTTTGTTCACCTAATTATTTTTTTTTAACCAGGTAAAGGAATTCTTAAAAAAAATAATAGTTACATTTTCTACAAAATAGATTATTTTTTAAAGAAAAAGATTACCTTTCCATGAAAAAGTTAAAGTTTCCACAAAAAATGGAATAGTTAACTTGAGTTTTCTACTTAAATAATAAATCTTGATAAACAAAATTAATTTTTAGGCCTATTCGTGAATTTTCAACTGAAACGATAACTTATCTATAAAAAATAAAATACTTCAATTTTCAGTTGGAAAAATAAATTTTCAACCAAAGCACAAAATACGAATTTTCGAACTAATAGTTAAATTTTCAACCACAAAAAAAAATTTTATTAAAAATTATTTAACTAAATTTTCAGTAAAAAAACTTAATTTTCAATAAAATCAATGAAACTTTTCAACGAAATAGTAACATTTTCAACCAAGAAGATTAAATTTGTATAAAAAATGATCCTTTGTCGACAAAAAATGGAACAGTTACATTTTCAGTTTAAGAATTAATTATAAATAAGATAAAAATTTATTTTAACCAAAATTCGAATTTTCAATAAAATATAAGAATTTCAAACCTAATATTTCAATTTTTAACTTAAGAAGATAAATTTTAAACCAAGCATGTACGAGATTAATCATTAGTTAAACACAGTATTTTTTAAATAGAAAACATTATTTTCAAAAAAATAATTAAATGTTGAAAAAAAAGTTTTTTTTTATATCAAAAATAGTTGAAGTCGACTGAAAAAGATTAATTTTTAACAGAATAGTTTGAATCCTCAGCCAAAAGTGATTAATTTTCATCCAAATATTTAAAAAGGTATATTTATTAATTATAAAATGTATTTGTTTAAACAATAGATGCCTAAAATTATTCTTCTAATTTTTTATTTAATCTCCAACAAGCTTTTCCAATACATTTTTTTTTAAATTGCATTTAATCATATAAAGTACATTAGATAATTTTTCTTGTATCCTTGTTTTTTTTATTAAAAAACAAAATTAATAATATTAATTAAAATTTAAATTAAATTAACTATTATTAAAATTAAATTAATTAAAATTGATGAAAAACAAAATTTTTCCTTTTAAATGTTTAAAGCGTGGGCTTTTTTGTATAGACACTTGATCTTGAAATTCAATATTCCAGCCCCTTTAACAAAACATTTTTTTTATAAAATGCTTTATTCTCATTTTTCCAGTAATTTTGACCTAAAAATTCTTTACCTTTTTACTAGTTTTAATTTTTGTTATTTTTAGAATCAGGCCTTTTAAAGTTGTCTGAAAATAAAAAAAATTAAAATTAGTAAAAAATAAAAAAACAGCTAAGGTAAAGAGGCCAGTAATTTTTAACTAGAAAAAATTATTTCCAAAAAAATAATTAAATGTTAAAAAGAATTTTTTTTATACCAAAAATAGTTGGAGTCGACTAAAAAATATTAGTTTTTAACAGAATAGTTTGAATCCTCAGTCAAAAGAGTTTAATTTCCATCCAAATATTAAAAAAAATATCAATTCATTGATTGTTAAATGTATTTGTTTAAACAATGAATGCTTTAAATTATTTGAAATTGTCCAATTTTTAATTGTTTTTTTTAATGCTAATATCCCATCTTTTAGAATGTTAGTTACAACAAATTTCAAAATAATTTTTATAAAAATTGATTCGATAAATTTCTTTTTGTGTCAGATATTTTCTTTTACTAGTATTTCAATATTATTCCACTATTTTTTTTTATTTAATCTCCAATAAGCTTCTCCAATAAAATTTTTATTAAATTTAAATTTAATCATGTAAAGTATAGTATATAATTTTTTTGTATCCTTGTCTTTTTTATTATTAAAAAAAATTAATCAAATTATTTAAAATATAGATTAATGTAACTACTAATATAAATAATTAATTAAAATTGATACAAAACAAATCTTCGACTTTTAAATGTTTAAAGCGTGGGCTTTTTTGTATAGACACTTGATATTGAAATTAAATATTCAAGCCAGTGTAACAAAACATTTTTTTTTTATAAAATGCTTTATTTTTTTCACTGGATAAAAAAGGCTTCTAACTCTGCGAAAAAAGAAAGCCAGTAATTTTTAATCAGAAAATATTATTAAAAAAAAAATAAATGTTGAAAAAAAATTTGTTTTCTTTTATACCAAAAATAGTAGAAGTCGACTGAAAAATATTAATTTTCAACCGAATAGTTTGAATCCTCAGCTAAATGAGAATAATTTTTATCCAAATATTTAAAAAAATTATATTTATTAATTATAAAATGTATTTGTTTAAACAATAAATGCCTAAA
>JAAAKG020106062.1:0-15660 GCA_010014905.2 Druon quercuslanigerum | reverse complement strand
AATGGAAACTTGGGGGGGGGGGGGGTAAGAGGGGGGTAATTTCCCTTTAAAGGGAAAAAAAATTGGGAATGCATTTTGGGGCCACCCTATTTGTACTAAGTTCGTAAATTATTTGTCCTCGCGTGCAAAAATGAACTTTTTACAACTTTCTTTGGGGAAAAAAAATAGTTTTAACAAGTTTCATTTATTTGAGCACTTAAAATTGTTTAAAATGTCATTGCGGATATTAAAATTGTCTATTAGTAATGATTTGTATAAAAAATATGGCAGAAATTGCTTAAAATTGACAATAATAGGTAAAAATGTTTTATTTTTTTATTTTTGGGTCATATAAGCGCGAAGTGGGCGTGGAGGGGGGTGAAAATGAAAATTATGAGTATGATTTTATTTTTCAGATGATCCTCTTAAATCCCTTAAGAACTTGGCACATTTCGAACAAACTATGAGGTATAAGTTCAATTTTCGGAAAGTCCAAAATTTTCTCGTGTCATTGGGAGCGTGCATTAATCATGAAGGAATTCTAAGATACGTACTAATAAAGAATCATTTGCGAGAAGTGTTACTTTTCTTTTTTAATTCGAAGAAAACTGCTGCTGAAAGTGATGTAATGCTTTTGAAAACTTACGGGGATTATACTCCATTGATTAAAGCTTGTAAGTACTAGTTTCGAAAATTCAAGCGATGCTAAAAAATGGGTTGATTCGTGGAAGGTTTTTATAAGACGAGTCGTTTTCTCGACGTGGTATGCCGCCAGAACAATGGTACGAAGAAGTGGCTAGCGATAGACAATACTTTGAAAGATAAACTGATAACCTTCTTTTTTAAATAAACCCGCAATTTAAAAAAAAAATCGCTCAAAATTAATGCACGCTCCCAATAATTAAATGAGAGTTTGAAGTTCCTGGTGACACGACCTAATATTTGGGATTGTACAACAAAAAAATACGGATTTTTTTACTCCAAAAATTAAAACTTGGGGCAGCGGTAGGGTAATTTCCCTCTAAAGTAAAAATAAATTTTGTAATGCATTTTTGGACCACCCTAATTGTACATTGTTCGCAAATTATCTGTCCTCGCGTGCAAAAATGACGATCAAACTGATTGGCAAGCACATCGGGGGCATTTTCGAATTAAGCTTTATCCAGACCAATAATTGTAGAAACACATACAATAAATAGAACTGGACTTGCACTGTAGAGCTCGATGTTTCCATGTTAGTATTTCATCGCAGTTAGTCAACCAAGTCACGATCACATTGTGCACAATGGATGATTGCTGCAGTCCCAACAACTACGTTTTCTGTGTACAATTGTACAACTCTCGTGCAATTCTATTAATTAATTTTTAACTAATTAATTATAATTGGTACAATAACTTCCTCCTGTAATTCTAACTCGCTTTCATTATTATTGAAAACTAGTTACCGTCATTTAGTTTACAGGCTTGAGGGCCGTGCATAAATTACGTAATGCTTACCCCCAATCTTACGTAATTTTTACCAAATAAATTGCGTTCGTTTATTAATTTAGGGATGAAACAAAAATAATGTAAGAAGATCTGAATGGATAGGGACTTTGGCCAAATCTTACTGTTTCTTATGAATGAACAATCTGCTTCAACTTTCAACCAACTAATTGAATTTTCAATAAAAAAAGAAAAGGTCTATGCAAAAAATGTAATGGTGGATTTTTCCAAATAAAATAGAAATAAATTTTCCAAAACATATTTAAATTGCAATTTTAAACAAAAAATATAAAACTTCTGTCAAGAGTTAGTTCTGTCAAGTTAACTTTTCAACCAAATAATTAAATTAGTAAGATAATAAATTTTCAAATAAGAAGATTTTTTTCTAATAAAAAAGAAGAACTCTCAACAAAATACATATATTTTAACTAAAAAGTTGAAATTTCAGCCAAAAAGATTTTTAACAATAATTTGAATTTTCAACACATTTTGTAATTTTCTATCATATAATTTAATTTAAAATAAAAAAGATTCATTTTTAATACAAATTAAATAATTAGATTTTCACTAATAAAATAATTTTTAAATTTTAGAATACGAATTTTCTACGAAATTTTCGAATCCTACAAACAAGAAACTAATTTTCTGCAAATAATTTGAATTTCCAAAAAAGTTAATTTTTAACCGAACAGTTCAATTTTCAACCATATAGTTAAAGTTCCATTCGTAAAAATTAATTTTAAACAAAACAACGAATTTTTAACAAATTCATTAATTGTTTACCCAAGTAGTTAAATTTTAAATCTAAAAAGATAAATTTAAAAAAATGTAGCAGTTGATATTTTAACCCAAAAATTGAAATTTCTAACAAAATATACAAATTTGTATATGCAACAGAGACACTTTTGGCTCAAAATGGAATAGTTACATTTTTAGTTAGAAAATAATAATTTTGAACCTAGACACAAACGAATTAACAACAAAATAGTTACATTTTCAATCAAAGAAATAAATTTTTAACTTAAATGGCGAATATTCCAATTCAAAAATTAAATTTTTAACAAAGAACCTAAAAATTCGACCAAATAGCAGGGGTTCTACCAAATTCTTGGATTTTCGATCCAAAAATACAAATTTTTTAAAAAACAGTTGCATTTCAAAGTTGCATTTCAAACCAGAAAAGATAAATATCCTCAAAAAAAGAGGAATTCGAAAAACATAGAATTAAAAAAACGCAATCAAATTGTTAAATTTTTAAGTCAAAAAGAGAAAATTTAAAAAAAGTTCAATTTTCAAACAAAAAAGATGCCCATGAAGCCTGAGATAAATAAATATATTTTTTTATACTTTATACAACAACGAATAATAACTTAAATAAAGAATAAAGTTTATTTTAAATACTTTTAATGCATAAGGTTCGAAAACTGGAAATTTCTCTTTTGAGATAAAGCGTTGCGCTACAAGGGATGGGGGGGGGGGGGTGGAGATTAAGAAAAACACTATACAATAAGATACTGTTAAAATGATCAAAAAAGTAAAATAATTTTTTTTAAATTAAATGCACTTTTGTTTGGTAGTGTTTCACACAATTACAAATATTTTACTTAAGAAATAGTTTTGTCCCCTCTCCGGTTTCACACAGAATAGAAAAATCTCCCCCTCCCACTCTTCTCAAAAGACTTTACGTAATTTATACACCCCCCTTTTTGCATATTTAGTGATTATTTTGTCAAAGAAACTTTTGTCATTCTATTGAAGATGAAAAATTTAATTCTTTCAATTGCTGAGAGACAGTCGAAAAAACCTGAAATTTTTTAAATTTTAGTAGCAAAATTGTAAATTTCGTCGCTTTATTTAAATTAGCTGTATTCAGATTATTATATTTGAAATTGATTGTCTCAATAAAATGTTTTCGATACTCACATTAATTTCGGTAAAAGTAGTACGAAATTGAACTCACCTGAAACAAAAGAATATTTTAGTTATTAACTCTCCTTTATAGAGCTAATTATATTTAGAATTTAGTATTAGTATTTTCACTGACACAATAACACTTAGGAAATATTGGATGGCATAGAATATTATAAGTTCGAGTGATTTTTCACATTCTCCAATATTTCAAAACTTATTTTTAACTTTCCTGAAAAATTTCTTCCCGGATATATACTTGAAGGAGTGAAGTTAAATAAAATCGAATAAAAGTAAAGCCGAGCCAATATGAAAATATTTTATGGACGCAAGTTTCAGACAGAAATATATCTATAATGTTTAAGGTTCGACCTACAAAAATACAGAGAAATAAGAAAAAGTTCTTCTCTCGTATCTAAAATGATGTGCATTTCTGGACGGCCAGTAGTAACAACCAAGAATAGTCAGCCAGATACGATTTCATTTTCTACTGGTGGCGTCCACGTCACCTGATCTCGGAAATTTTCTGTATACATTTATTACACCCGATTTATCTAAAGAGGTATTTATTCCTTTTTTATATAAACAAAATGAAAACCAAAGTTTTTTACTTTTGAAGAATACTGTTAGTTATAATATATTTAGATTCATTAAAAAATATATAGAATCAATGATGTAACAACATAGAAATGCTTTCAGAATAGCTGTGAAATTTTAAACATTTATTGGGTTTTTTATTACTGTTATGTACACTAACGCCGGAAATTATGAGATCGATTGACGCAAGCACTATTAAAAATCACTGCTGTCTTTGAGCCACGATAATTCAGCAAAAAAATGATAGAGCATTTAAAAAAACAGTTAGAAAGCCTATGACATTCTACCTCTATTAATGTCAAACTTATTTTGTTTTTTGATCTGCTGAAGAGAATACAGCACGTGATAAGTTTTTTTTTTTTTTTAATCTAGATTTTCTGAAATTTTGTACCTCGAATTCAACTTTTAGCATGACCTAGAAAAATTGTTGCAAAAATCTGAAAACTATACGACATAGAGCCAGAAACTTTATCTTTAATTTAAGCCAAAGAAACTTAAAAAATCTTAATCGGTTCTCGAGATACGATTAAAAAAGTTCAATCGGCCGGTCTGCTGCTCGCCTCCTACGTTGAGACAGGCCTGAATAGGCCACGCACAAAAGTGGTGATTGAATGGAGCTCTCTTATACTTTTGATTTTGCTTATCAGTAATTTTTATTTCTAATTATTGTAAATTTTTAAAACTATTCATTGTTTTTTTTATTATTTAAAATTATTTCAATTCAGAATTATCCCCATATTAAAGAATAAAAAAAAAGATAAACATTTTTTTTATCTCTTGAAATTTTCATCAACTAGAATATTAATAAAAATGTAGGTATGTTGTTACGAGAGTAAACGATTTTTCAAACAAATTAAGCAGCTAAATTCTAAATTAGTTATTTATATGAAAAACACTCAAAAATATTAAACTAAATAATAATGAACTTATTATTATATATTATTATAACCTACTCATTGTTTTATATTTAATTTATTTTGGAATTCCATTATTATTCACTTCTAATATTTTTGAGTGTTTTTCATATAAATAATTTACTCAGAATTTAGCTGTTTAATTCATTTGGAAAATAGTTTACTCTAGTAACAATATATCTACATTTTTATTAATATTCTAGTTGATAAAAATGTTAAGAAATAAAAAAAACCGTCCATCATTTTTTTATTCTTTAATATGGGGATAATTCTGAATTGAAATAATTGTAAATAATTGAAAAAACAATAAATAATTTTAAAAATTTACAATAGTTTACAATAAAAATTACTGATGAGCAGAATCAAAAGTATAAGAGAGCCCCCAACAAGCACCACCTCTGTGCGTGGCCTTTTCGGTCCTGCCTCAACGAAGGAGGCGAGCAGCAGACCGGCCGAGAACCGTGATCCTCGAATAAAACTCAACTCAGGTTCTGCTCATCAGTAATGTTTATTTCAAATTATTGTAAATTTTTTAAATTATTCATTGTTTTTAAAAATTATTTTTTAAATTATAATTCAGAATTATCCTCATATTAAAGAATACAAAATTCATGAACAGTTTTTGTTATTTCTTCAAATTTTTGTTCACTAGAATATTAATAAAAATTTAGATATATTGTTACGGGATTAAACTATTTTTCAAACGAATTAAGCAGCTAAATTCTAAATAAATTATTTATTTGAAAAATATTCAAAAATATTAAAAGTGAATATTAATGGAATTTCCAAAATCAATTGAATACAAAACAGTGCGTAGGTGTAATAAAAATTATAATTTCAATTTTTAATAAGTTGTTTATTATTTTCCTTTACACAAAAATTTTTCTTTCACAAACAACTCACTCATTATTTAATTTTTCTATAATTAAAATTACAATCAAAAACTACCTCTGTGCGTGGCATATACGGTCCTGCCTCAAAGAAGGAGGCGAGCAGCAGACCGGCCGAGAAACGTGATGGTCGACTAAAACTCAACTCAGATACGATTGAACATTTTCAATTGTATCTCGGGAACCGATAAAGATTTTGTTAAGTTTCTTTTGTTAAAATTAAAGACAACATTTCAGACTTTACGTCGTATAATTTTCATATTTTTGCAACAATTTTCCTAGGTCATGCTAAAAGTTAAAGTCGAGGTACAAAATTTTAGAAAATCCATTTTTTTTTTTAACTTATCACGTGCTGTATTCTCTGCAGCAGATCAAAAGAAATCTGTTTGACATAACTAGTTGTGGAATTTCATAGGCTTTTTAACTGTTTTTTTTTAAAATGCCCTATCATTTTTTTTTTTTGAGTTATCGTGGTTTAAAGCCAGCAGTGATTTTCAATAGTGCTTGCATCAATTGATTATGTGCCTTAATATTAATAGTTATCTTTTGGTACAAACATTACTTGCTTCAATAATAATTATAATGTTAATAATAGTAAATTTTTGATAAATAATAACAAATAATAATAGTATTATAGACTGACACAATGTGATGGCAATGAAACATTCGCAGTTGCTTCAAACATGAAATATTGTTTTTTCGTTTATAAAATAAGATAGAACAATGAGAACAATTTATTTATAAAATTGTTAATTACAATAATAATTGTTAGTTATTCTCTAAAAGTTCTATCAACGGTTAAAATATAGTTATTTGCAGTTAGTTATGTTGAAAACATTAACTCTTCATCTCAAAACATAGCCCAAGAGCTAATTTGTTAAATAAGTTTAATCTTACCATAATTAAAGGATAATTGAGTGTCGTTTGCATTAAATATATTTATTTTCTATGAAATAGCGGAAACAGATAATTTTCAAAAAAATTTGTTTGCTGTATAACAAATTATTTATTAATTTTCGTTAATCCATCTCAGAAACTCCTTTTTTATATAAATTGTAAAAATTAAGTTGTAATTAGGTGATTAAACAATGCTAATCCCCACGAAATTATTTTTAACCACTTTGTTCATAACAGTTTCAAGAAATTTTTAAACTTCTACGGTTTTACTGAAAAACATTTGTAAATAGTTGTGTTATTGATCCTAGATCTTTTTGAATGAATCTAATTATTTTATAACGAAAGGTATTTTTTAGAAGTCAAAGACTTTTGTTATCATCTTGTTCATATAATAAAAATGTATTAAAAACATTTTTTTTAAATCGGATGTAGTCGACGTATGCAGAGTTTTATTAATTTCCATTTAGAAAAAAATTTCAAATACGAGAAAAGTATTTGAATTTTGTTCCCGAAAAACAATAATTTTAGACCACATTTATACCTCCGACGAAAAAATAAAAGAAAGTAAAAAACGATTTTTTGCGAAACCTGCTTTTCATTTCTATTTTTTTCAATAAATTTTCGAGAAAAAATTTGTATTTCTAATTTTTTTCAGAAATGTTTCTGAAAGCAAATAGATTAAGACATCTAAAAGTTAAATCGGCCAGTTACAGCCCAAGATACCTTACTTTTGAAAAAAATAGTCTAAAATTTTCGAAAAATATTTGGTGGGATTTTTTTAACCACGGAGCAATCACATATTTTAGATTACAGACAAATTTTTATTCCGCCTTGAAAATTGCGGCGATTTCAGATAAAGATTGAAGTTCTGAATTTAAGTGTATACTGAAACTTGAGAAATTACTTACTTCCCTAGTTTACTTTTAGTACCAAAAAAAGAAGAGGCGTATCCAATTGAGACTAGGCGATAGAAAGCATTCTCTCGTTACAAGGTAAATGTTTCTAAAGTACTTCCGCGTGAAAGCATTTTATTGAATGAACTTTATTTTTAAAGGTTGTTTAAAAACTGTATTTTAATGCTCGTTCTAATTACACGCAATTAAAAATTGAGTCTCCTTCTTGTTATTGTCTTTCACAAATAAAATTTTACATGTTTCTATTATGTACAATTCTAAAGCCATTAAAAAACCGGAACAAACAACTTACATTAAATTCCAGTGCCATAGAATTTTTTTATCAAATGAAACATGGTCTGAAAAACAAATTCATTTTAAGAGGAGATCCTCGTTAAATTGAAAAATATAGGAAGCTTTACAATCCTTATGGAAAAATCTCCAAGGACATGCGCAATGATAAAATTTTAAAAAATCGTGAAGCACAATTTAAAAATGAATTATTTTCAACGAATTTGTTTCAAAATCCTAATTTAAGAATTCTTTCATTTTCATGCGAATTTAGGAATTGCTTAATTTTCAACGCTTTAAGCTTAAATTTATTACATTTATTTATTGAACTTATAATGAATTTTGTGGTACAAAAATGTCATTTTTTAATTTGGAAAAATCTATCCAATCACTTTGAATGTCACAATATATTTATCATCTTTAAAATCTCTGTAATTTCTATTTAATATTATAATTTTTAATGGGTAAATCAATGTAATTTTTGAGGTTTTAAATTTCCAAATTTTATTTAGTTTTGTATTAAAAGCCTTAATAATCAGATTTAAATATGAATTTTCTTGACAATTGTTTGTCTAATAGTTTTAAAATTAAACGATTTGGAATATAATGACTTTAAAATAATTTAGAATTAAGACAATAATAATTATAATTGATCGAATTCAAAACTGTAAAATGAGAAGATTTTAAAACTAGCCTTTGAAAATTGAATTATTTTGTTTTCGAAAATGTTCCAAAACATTGAACATAAAACTGAATCATTTAGAATTGAAAAATATTTTGTTGGAAAATTTCGAGAATTAATAATAATTATAAAAGAGTTCTTCAAAAATAAACGATTTAAAATAAAAGGTTAGAAATTGTTTCATTTACAATAAAAATAAATAAAAATTAAACCGTCCCAAAATTTTGTACATCAGCAATTAAATCAAGTTTTTAATTTTGAATGGTTACAACTTTAGAGTTTGGAATTTTGACCAGGAATACACATTGAAATTGTGAACCTTTAAAAAAATGTAATTAGAATTTTGAAAGCTGTAAATTGTGAAACGATTTAAATTCCTTTCAAACAATATAGATATTTTCAGTATTACAATTCTTGATAAATACAAATTTTTGCAGCCTACAAATAAGTTCGGATCCGTTTAATTTTGAACGTTTCGTAGTAAACATTTTTTTTATTTTCAATTATTTTCATTCCTATAATTAGAATTTATTTTTAACATTATTTTAGAATAATTTAATTTTGAAGGTTTACGATTTTTCTAATTAATTTTGATGTTTAATTATCATTTTCTATGTAATCAAAAATCACACTTCTAAAATCTTAGAAGCTTTGGTTTTAAAAAATTTAATTTAATTCTCCCTTTTAGATTAAAATTATTTGAATGAAAAAGTTTTCAATTTTTAATGTTTAATTTTGGACGTTTTTAATGAGAAAAAATACTATGAAAAAGAATAATAATCTTTTAATTTTCATTAGCATATTTTCAAAATTCTAATCTGAAAATAGTAAAATTGTAACGTCTTGAAATGGTGCTATTTACGAAATTTTAATATAATATCATTCAATTTAGATATTTCTTAAATAAAATTAAAGTTGTTCAATTTAAAAAGCTTTGATTAAGAAATAAAATTATCTCAGCTGTTCTTCAAAAAAATTTTCATTTTTTTTTTTCAAAATTTCCCCTGATCTAAAATTATTTGAAACGGATAGTTTTCATTTCCAAATTATTTAATATATTTAAAAAAAATTTACGTGCTTTTAATTCGAAATTCATAATTGAAGATCGTCACGGCAGAGCCACGTAAGTCGCACAAAATCAATTTTTAAAGAGCAAAAAAACGTCCTCAAAATTCAAATTATTTTATGATTTAAAAAATGAGAAAACATAATTGCATAAAATTTATCACTGCTAATATTTGCATAACTTTAATTTAAACTTGTTGTTTTGTATGAGCAATTCTAAAAGTTAGATTTTTGAGACCTTGAAAAAAAAAATTTTCTTTCAAAATCTTGAATTATAAAATCTGTGTTTTCAATTTTAAACGTAAAACATGGTATACTTTTTTTATTACTTTGACATCGATTTCAAATTTAAAAATTCAAACTTTAGTTATTTAGAATCAAAATAGATCAGAATTCAACTAAAAAAAATTCTGATTTCGTTGGATTTCAATTAACTAACTAACTAAATAATTAAATCGTTTCATTAGTTTTTAATACAATTATACAGTTCAGAATGTTCAGGTTAGATTTTTAATTTTTCCTGTTCATAAGTTTTTATTTTGGAATTAAAATTGTAATAATTTTAATTTATTAAGTAAAATAAGAAAATTAAACGTTACTAGTTTTTCAACTATTCTCAATTATAAATTTTTGTTTTGATGTTAGAAAAATTTCTTATATCAATTTTAATGTGAAAATAAGATTTTCTCACATAATAACAATTTAAATTTCTAGAATTTCAGAAGCGTTAAATTTAAAACATACAATTCCCTTTTTAATTTCAAATTGTAAAGTTTTAGGCTTTGTAAGCTTTTAATCAATAATAATGCAATTTCAATTCCTTAAAATTTCAAATAAACCGATGTCCAAAATTCGATTTTGAAAATATTTAGTTTCCAGCGTTTTGAACTTCAATTATTTTTTTAATTTTAATCTAAAATCATTAAATTTCGAGATTCAGCAATTAAAAATAAAATTCTTCAATTTTTCTTTTTATTTTCATTTCATTCGAAACATTTTCGTTTCTCAAAAACTTTGTCTAACCTGAAATTGTTTAATTTGGAATTTTACAAATTAAAAATCGATCAATGTAGATTTCTTTAATAGCAAGCACTTTTAATTTATGAACCAATTCACCCTTTTTCTGGGCAGTTGATAGTTATTTGTAATGTAAAGTGGGTCACGAATTCGTAAACATGTCCCCTTCAGTAACTACAACTCCAAGTAATCATGGTATCTGAATATTTTAGGTTTGACCTATCAATCGATTCGATTACACACACATAAGCGAAATTTACATTCAAATCCAAACTAACATTAATTTGTAAAAAAATCACGCGCACTGTCAAATATGGTTACTATAAGCAGGGTATCAAGATTAATATCCTGTCAATAAATTTCCAGGGTTTTCCCTGTTTTTCCCGATTATAAATAGAAATTTTTTTTTCAAATGTAAAATTTTATGTTTTGTGACGTCTTAGTTTTCGAAATCTAAATGATAAAAAATTATAAAGTACGATTTTTAATTAACTTGGTATTAGCGATCAACTAATGATTATTAATTGAAAAGTAACCCAAAAACTATTTTTAATCTTATATGACGACATTTTAAATATAATTATATGTTTTTGTAACATAGGTAATGTGAAATTTACTTCCTATGAGAATCAATAATGTTTCTAATGATTTTTTGTAATAAATATTCAATCATTCATAAAATAATTAATCGCTAATACCAAATAAATTAAAAACTATATCTAAAAGATTTATTATAATTAAACTGTATTATAATTGCATGTTTTTGTAACATAGTCAATAAAAAATCACTTTCCTTTAGAATAAATAATATTTCTAAGGATTTTCTTTGTAATGACTCTTCAATAAATCATCAACAGTTATAATCCATCGCTAATGCCAAATAAATTAAAATTAATTTAAAATCCCTACAAGTTTAAAGTTTGTTTAATTCCGCATAAGTTTGAAATTTTTTTTGAGTCTTTTGAATAC
This sequence comes from Druon quercuslanigerum, assembly GCA_010014905.2. Lineage (NCBI taxonomy): Eukaryota > Metazoa > Arthropoda > Insecta > Hymenoptera > Cynipidae > Druon > Druon quercuslanigerum. The sequence continues at coordinate 4,073 of JAAAKG020106062.1, read as the reverse complement.
TTACAAATATTTTTTAAAATGCTAAAACTTTCGCTAGAATTTTGTAACCTTGAAAAAATTCAAAAAGTTTTGCTTTAAAATTTTTTATATTCTTGTGGACATCATAAGAAACCTTTTAATATCTTTGCCAATATTATTTTAGAATTCAGTTTTAAAAAAAATTAATTATTTATTGAACACGAATTTTTTATAAAATAGTTGAATGTTCAACCAAAAAAGTTTCTTTTACAAAAAAAGAGATGAATTTTCCACCGAGACTATTTTTTTTCAAAAAAATAAGATTTTTTAACGAAGCAGTTACATTTTTGAACAATGAGATGAATTTTCAACTAGAATTATGCATTTTCATCCAAAAAATGAATTTTTAAGAAATTAATTCCCTTTTTAACCAAATAGTTAAATTTTTAAATATAAAAATAAAATGTTTTCATAAAAATGTAATAGTCAATATTTAAATTAAAAAATATTGAAATTTTAATCCAAAATCCAAATTTTCTTTAAATAAATTATTTGCGAAAGAACACATGAATTTTTAACTAAAAAAGATCTATCTTGAATAAAAAATAGAATAGTTCGATTTTCAGTAAACAATGTAATTAAAGAAGAAAGAATTTTTTTAACAAATAACTGTTAAATTAAACAAAAAAAAAAATTTCTTAAATAAACAATTAAATCAATTATCATACAAAACAGATAGTTTTCAACCAAAAAATTGCATTTTTAACCAGAAAATTGAAAATTCTATTAAGAGAAGAATTATATACAGGGTCAATAAAATTTTTAAAATCTGACTCTATTCCAAAACATTTTTGCATTTGAAGTAGTAGAAATAAACAACAAATTAAAGCATTCAAAGTTTAACTCTTAAATTTTATTTTTTTATAAATTATAGTTTAAATGTTTTTTGATTCAAAAAAATTTGTAAAAGTTTAAAATGAAATGCAGATAAAATTTTTTTAATTTTCTAAACAACTTTTAAAATTAATTGAACTGGTCCTAAAACTTCTAGAAAATCCTGCGAATTTAAAAAAATTTCCTCTAAATTTGCAATTATAAACAACAATTAAACACTTACTATTTTTAGATTATATAAGAGCAATTTTAAGAGATATTTAAAAGTTTTAAAACACTTAAAAAAAATTTATAAATTATATCAAATAATTTAAACGAAGCGTGTGTACCGACAAAATTCGACTATTCGTACCGAAATTTTGTTGAAAATTCCCACAACCTAATTTAAAACAAATTGTAAATTTTTTGCAGCTTTTAAAAAAAAATCTAAAGCTTTATGTGAATTGTGAAAGGATTAATATTCCTAAGAAAACTGAAAATGAGTTTTCATTTAAAAAAATTATTTTAACAACATATTTAAAAAGTTTTTATGATATTTCCAAAGTTGTTAAAAAATATCCTGGAAGATTTTAAGGATTTTACAATAAATTTGCGGGCTTTTATAAAAATGCTTGGAAAAATTCTATTCATTTAAAAATATTTTTAGAAGTTCAGAAAAAAAATTTCGCACACTTCGTTCAAATTAATTGACATCATTTCAAGTTATAAATTAATTTTTAATCTTTTCAGAACTTCTAAACATCTCTTAAAAATACACAATTTTTTTCTACAAATAATAAGTGATCAATTCTTATTTCTACATAAAAATGCAAGAATAAAAATGCTTTCTATATCAAACAATTAAAATTCAAATTGTTCACTTTTAAATATTCAAACTTAATTTACTGGTATTAAATTAACACTCAAATATTGCTAAATATTAAATAATTATTCTTTTTCTTCATTAAAAAAAAATCAAATTAAATGGGTTAAGAATTAAATAATTTAGACTGAAACAATATTTTTAATTTAATTTAATAACAGTACAGATCCATTGAAAAAATTATTTATTCAATTATTTATATTTACAATTTTTAAACTAATAACTTTTTTAATAAAAAATTTGCAACTTTAAACGCCTTTATTTTTTAATTGTTTAAGTCTTGAAGACCGCACTTTAAAATTCTTTAAATTAAAAATATACGCATAAAAATGAAAATCTAAGATAAAAGATTTTTTAAGTAAAAGATTCTTGAATTACGCATTGTAAACAGAATGATATCATAACCACCTGTATATATTAATACATTTTGAAAAACCTAATTAAATAAAACAGTTACCTTAAAATCTTTTAGGTTTTTTTTTGACTTACTAAATTTTTTTTTTTTTAATTTTATTGAAAAATTAATTAAAAAAGAATCATTTTCAATTTTATCAGCAAATTTGAGCCAATTTTTGTGTTTTCTTAAAACCTTTCAAATTTATTAGGAAGCTTCTAACATTTTTGTTTTAAATTTTCAACAATCTTTATTTTTCTTAGATCTTTAAAAATCTTTTTCCGTCTTAAATTATTTTGCAACTTTTCAAAACTGTAGGATATCTTTCGAAATATTTTAAAAATTTGTTAATTATTTAAAATACTTTTTAAAGCTGCTAGAAACTTATAAATACCTTTTTTTGTAATGATCCATATTTTTTCAAAAATTTAAAAAAATTAAAGAAGATGTCTTAAAACCTTCCAGATCTTTTATTTACATAATTGATGACGCAGGAAATTCTTGATACAACTTTTTAAGAAAAGTATAAACATTTAAATTTATTTATCTTCTTATTACAATTAATACAAAATTTACATTTTATAATTTTGAAATTCTATTCCCAGTTTTGTTTTAATTTTTAGCTATTTTCCGATTTTTCAGATTAGGCTTACACATTTTTGATAAATTATATTATAACGGTGATTATAATTTATATTAGAATTAAAAACTAAAATATTGTTAAAATTTGAATAAATTATTTCTTATAAAATTATTATTGTTAGTCGCAAATGCTTGTTAGTTTACACAGAGTCGTTAGCTATAGTTATTTAAATTATTGTTAGAGAATTTGAATGAATTATACGAAATTATTAGAGAAATTTATTTATTTATATTAATGAAAGTTTTGGCAAAACTAAGTTATCAGACTTGACATAAATAAATAACTATTGTATAAATTTTTTTTAAAATGACTTTTACAAATGTGACACTTTTTGAACAAAAAAAAAACGATGTTAAAAGATAATTGAAATAAATAAATTTTATCCATCCGTGTGGCGATCCATCCGTATCGAAATGCTGTGTCACGTAAGCGGCTTATTAAGGTTTGCCCATCTTCGAGTAGGGTCAATAGGATTTTCAGGGAAACGTTAAACAGAAGTTTCAAAGAGAAATTAATAACTCCGAACTAAAAACATTTTCCTTTTTCTCGAGGAAATTGAGATATCATGACTTGGCAAGCAGATATTAAAAGCAGCAAATAATTGCGCCTTTACTACCAAATAAATTTCCGCTCTGTCGATGAAATGGATTTTATAAAACTGTTTATTAGAGTGGAATAAATATTTATCTTATAAGTGAACTTTATGATTTCTAGTATTTATATTTTTATCAAATTTTTCAGTTATTTAAAATTTTCGAACTGGAAGTTCTAAAAATATCTAACAGGAGTATTAAAGTTGCTCGTATATAAAAAAAACCGCTTAAGCTCATACTTCTGATATTCAAATAAAAAATTTTAATATTCTTTCTTCTATACTATTCCGCGATTTGGAAAAAGAGCGTTAACTGCAAAAATCAAAAAGTGAGATTAGTATATCTTTGGAATCGTAAAAAAGATACCCCTGACTATTTAAATAACTTATTGGTAATAACTTTAAAAATAATGATTGCATAATTTTTGGAAACTTTTTAAAATAATTCCGCTAGAATTTCGTACAGTTCTTATTTATATGAAATTTGAAATAATTAGAAAGAGCTATTTTATATTTATTAGGTATAAGCAATAATAAGAAGCAAAAGAAAATAATAAGCAATCTTCAATTGCAAATATGCATATGTAATGAAAACGTTTAAAATTAAATTTCTTTGAAATGTAAGTCTTCATAGTGAAATAATTTGCAGATATATATATATATATATATATATATATATATATATTTTTTTTAAATTCACAAATTTTAAACTGTAATTTTCAAAAGAAAT
>JAAAKG020106051.1:0-15660 GCA_010014905.2 Druon quercuslanigerum | reverse complement strand
AAAAATGTTTAAAATTGCCCCTAAATCTTCCATAATTTTTTTTTTGAAATTTGTAGAAATCCTTTGAAACGTTTAAAAAACCTTTCTATATTTTCCTTACAAACCAAATTTTCAAAATGAAAATACATCAATAATTTTCCCAGCAATCCCAAGAAAAGTTTTTTACTTTCTTGAAGCCTTTTAGACTTCTTGAAAATTTTCGAACATTTTTAAAAATCTTTTCAAAAGTTTTTTTTTAGATATCTGCTTAATTATAATTAAAACAATCTCTTTAGTCTTTGAAAATTTTTATCAAAAATTGTTGAGCAAAATGCTTTCTGTCTTTTATAATTTATAAAAATTAAACATATTTCATCGCTAATTGGAAATAAGGTTTTGAATTTTCCATCATTTTTTCAAAATCTGTTCAAAAGTATTTTTTTAGATATCTGCTTAATTATAACTAAAACAGTCCCTTTAGTCTGAAAATTTTTATCAAAAATTGTTGGGCAAAATGCTTTCTGTCTTTGAAAATTTATAAAAATCAAACATATTTTATTGCTAATATTTTATAATATTTAATTTTTATTAAAGTATAGTCTGTAAACTTTATAGGTTTTTTTGAAGATTGGAAATGTGGTTTTTAATTATAATCGAGCTTAAGAACCATTAATTTTTCGTAGTTATGCCTACCTGGATTCTATGTTATGTTTCTTAAAATGACAAAATACAATTTTTTATTGCATTCGGAAGTTTTATTTTAAAGAGGAACAAGGTTTCAAATCGTTTCTAGTAAGTAAGAGATGGTTCGAGAAATAATCGAAAATGGCGCCATTTTCTTTTTAGTAATTGGATATAAGGAACATAGAAAATTGTATCTGTTTAGAAATGATTGTTTTTTTAAAATAAATTTGTAATAGTCGTTGGAATTATAATATGCGGGAACATTTCGTTTCCCTTTATTCCCTTTCGAGGGGAATTGTTATGGATGTCACGAAGGAAGAATAATTTTCTGCCTTACCTTTTCCGTTTTGTCGATGCGTATCTGGGCTTTTGCATTTCCATCCCCGAGGTAGATTTGCAGTCGATCAGAACTGTTTTCCAAACTAGTGGCTAATAATAGTCCCCTTGGCCTGGTTGTTTTGAAGCGCAAAACAATTTCTTCAGCTTGGGTTTTTGAATCCTCTGGCATCAAGGCTGTGAGATGCTGGGAGCCATTCAAGTGAAGTGTGGATGCATCTGAGAAATTCAATATTTACAAGTTTTATATAAAATATTTTATACTTATTTCCAATTTTTGTGCGCAATCTTTTTCATATAAAAGAATGTACTTGAAAATAATGTTGAGATATTGTCATCAGATAAAATAGACTTTATGCAAATCTGCTACAAAGTATTCATTTAGGATCGCAATGAAATCTGCTTTCTTATGAACAATTTGATACACCGAAAGCAAAGCATGAAAATAAATCACAAATAAAAATTAGATTTACAAAACATCTCTTTTCTAAAGTACCATCTTTCTAGCTCATTGCAGACGTTACGCAACTCATCAGGAATTATTTATAGTATGTAATTAAAATTAACAAAATACCTGAAAATAAAAAGCCATAGACATTTATAAGAAATATTATTTGAGTTAATCCTTTAATTTATTAGAAAACATTAATTTGTATATAAAAAATTCTTTTCAATAGCAAAACAGAAATTAATTGATCTAATTAGTAACCCTATCCCAAACTTTGTTATATTTTGTAAGATCCTTTTTTAAATTAACATCTTTTCTTTTTAGAAATTACATTTTCGTAAATTTTTCCTTTCTTATTTTTTCTAGTGATAAAGGATTTTAAAATTGTTCCAATTAAAATCATAACCATGTGCGATTTTATGTTTTAAAAGCACTGAATGATATCTAGGATATCTGTAAAATTAATTCTGATGTTCACAATACTTTTTTTTAGCTTTTGATACTTATCCATTCTTAATTTAACAATCATATTATCCGTGAATGAAACTGTTAAGTTTCCTATATTGATTTCAAAATATTCGAAATTTATCTAAAAGATAAAGTAGAACAATTGTGTTAAATGTATTATAATCTTCATATTACTTTTGTTATGATTATTGCTTTTGCTTCTAATATGATTTATTATATTATGCACGTTTTGTTTAATAAATCAAATGGTTAATGCCTAAGGAAAATAATTTTTTACACAATTCAATATATTTTTATGGAAAACTGGATGTTACAATTTAAGAGCTCCTATCTATTTAATTTTGTATGCCTTTTATTTTGTCTGGAATATAACAATAAGAGAAGAATTAAGTGTTCTTCTAAAATCAAAATCATTAACAAACTTTTCATATACACAATAGATTAAATTCGTTCCTTTTGAAAACTTAACTTTCCAAACCTTCCATAACTATTTCAGCTAAAATAGGAAAAAAACCTTATTCTATGGAAGCTACAAATCCTTGAAATTAAAAATTATTATAACTTTTAAAATATACTTAATGTAATGCATATTTTATAGCGTCAAACAATCTTCTTATAAAGAGTTTTGGTATGAAATTTAATTATATCCCATAGTTTTTTAATAGCAATTTCAACACTTTCATAAAGAATATCTAGAAACATGGCTAGACATATTTCGTCCAAGGAAACGAAAATGTAATTCAATGGTATTTTTACATTATCAATCAATCTTAAGAGGGTGAAACTATTTTTAATTGATGTTTTTGGATTCTTAAATGATATCACTGAGAAATGCTTTTAGTTTTCTAAATAGAGAACCTATTGTATTGTCCAAATTATTGCTATTAATAGTTTGCCTATGAGCTTTCACCAGGCCATAAGGCTAAAGAGAGATTTATATTAATTGTATATATAATAATAAAATTAAAAAAAACATATATATAAAATAAAATGTAATATAACTATCTGGGTGATTCTCTACATTAAGGCCACTTCTGATAGGACCATTTTTTTGCATAAGTAATTAAAAATATGTGTTTTTCAATCAAAAATATTTACTGGTTCTTGGATAAGCAATTTTAGAAGTATTTGAGGCTAAAAATATTTCTTTCGTATTTTTTAAAGAAATTTCCTTTAAAATTGTTTTTTTAAAATATACTGGATATATTTTTTAAGAATCCCCCCCCCCCTTCCTAAGAAATGGCTTTTTATTACTCTTAACGTAGATAATTCAAATTTGATAACCGAATTGGAAAATTCAAGGTAGATTGTCCAATATGGCAAATGAAAAATTTGAAAATAATATCAGTTTTATGAAAATAGGTATCCAAATATTTTTGAAGGAGTTCAACTCAATTACAGCATGACTTTCTAAATTCAAATTAACTAATAAATAAAATCTATACAATTTTGAAGATGTATAAATAAAATTTTTTAAATTTTGTCAAGATTTTTCTACTCTAGATTTTTCAAATTAAAGAAATTTTAAATGTAACTTATCAAAATTACGATATTTGTAATTGACAAACCTAAAACTTGCATTATTTTCAAATTGTAAATTCGAAAAATTCAAAAACGCTTCCATTTTAAAGATTTAAAATTAAAGATCTACAATTTTGGAGAGTTAAAATTTAAAATGCTTGAATTTTTACAATATAGAATTTAAAATTATCCAATTGTCACGATTTATATTTTAAATATATGTATGTAATTTTAAGCTTTATTTTGAAAAGTTAATATTTAAAGTCCTATAAATAAACATTCTTTAATTTCAATGACTTAATTTAAAATGCGATGTAATTTCAAACCTTCTTTTGGAATATGTAGTTCAATTATAAAGACATACAATGGGAAATTCTTAAATTTTGAATATTTGAGATTAAAAACTCTAGTAATTAATTTTTATAATAAACAACTAATCAAGTTATAATGCTTTTTTTTGGAATAGTTCCATTTTGAAGGCTTAAAATTAAAAAATAGTCACCTGTGAAGATTTAATTGAAATTTATTAAATTTTGAAGATGTGTAAATAAAAATGTCGAAACTTTGCCAAGAGTTTTTAATTATAAATCTGCCAAACTGCAGAAATTTCAAATGTAAATCACGAAAATTACAGAATATAAATTTGCAAAATTTAAAACTTGCATAACTTTTAATTTCAGATTTTTAAAATTAAAAACTCTTTAAATCTTCAATGTTTAAGATTTACAATTCGAAGATCTACAATTTTAAAGATTTACAGTTAAAAATTCCTAAATTTCGAAAATATAATTAAGCGAAACGGTAGATTCCTCCATTTGTCGATTTCTATAGTAACCTGCAACAATTATCAGATGTCGGATAATTTTTATCGGGCGGTGGATAAAAATTATCTGACGTCAGGTAATTGTAGTTATCAACTGTTTGACACGTTTGTATCCAACTTCGCACGCCTAAGCTTTCTGAGTTCCCACGCCTAAGCCTTCCACTTCTAAATGTTCAGCGAAACGGTCGCGGTTAAACCTCTCGCATCCAAATGGCAAGCGCCTAAACCTTCCACATCTTATGACCAGATTCCAGAGCATAAGCGGCAACGACTAAAAATGGTCGCACATAAGCCTCCTGCATCAAAAATACCAGAGCCTAAACGGAAACCTCCAATCGGTCGCGCCTAAGCCTCCCGTATCCAAATGGCAAGCGCCTAAACCTTCCACGTCTCAATGATCAGATTCCAGAGAATAAGCGGTAGAGTAAAAAAATGAATGCGCAAAAACCTCCCGCATCAAAAATTCCAGAGCCTAAACGGCAACGTCTAATCGGTCCCGCCTTAACCGCCCGCGTCTAAATATCAAGCGCCTAAAAGGTAGCATCCAAACGGTCGCTTTGAACCTCCCACATCTAAATGTCCAGCCACAAGCGGAAAGTTCTAAAAGTGGTCGCGCATAAACCTTCCGCATCAAAAATACCAGAGCCTAAACGGCAACCTCCAATCGGTCGCGCCTATGCCTCCCGCATATAAAGGCAAGTGCCTAAACCTCTCACAACTTAATGTTCAGATTCCAAAACAAAAATGACAGCGTATAAGAATGATCGCGCATAAGCCTTCCGCATCAAAAATACCAGAGCCAAAACGGCAACGTCTAATCGGACGCGCCTAAGCATCCCGCATCTAAATGGCAAGCGCCTAAACCTACCACATCTTAATGTCCAGATTCCAGAGCATAAGCGGCAAAGTCAAAAAATGATCGGACATAAACCTCCGGCATCAAAAATTCCAGAGCCTAAACGGCAACGTCTAATCGGTCGCGCCCTAACCCCCCCGCATCTAAATATCAAGAACTTGAAAGGTATAGCATCCAAGCGGTTGCGTTTAAACTTTCCACCTCTAACAGTCCAGACAAAAGCAGCAGCTTCTAAAAATGGTCGCGTATAATCCTTCCGCATCAAAAATTCCAGAGCCTAAACGGCAACCTCTAATCTCTAATCGGACGCGCCTAAGCCTCCCGCATCTAAATGACAAGCGCCTAAACCTCCCGCATCTACATATTAAGCACCTAAAAGGTAGCATCCAAACGATCGCGTCTGAAACTCCCGCATCAAAAATTCCAGAGCCTAGACGGCAACCTCTAATCGGACGCGCCTGAGCCTCCCGCATCTAAATGGCAAACACCTAAACCTCCCGCATCTAAATGGCAAACACCTAAACCTCCCGCATCTAAATATCAAGCGCCTAAAAGGTAGCATCAAAACGGTCGCGCCTGAACCTCCCATATCTGAATGTCCAGACACAAGCGGTAGCTTCTAAAAATGTTCGCCCATAAACCTCCCGCATTAAAAATACCAGAGCCTAAACGGCAACCTCGAATCGGTCGCGCCTTAACCTTCCGCATCTAAATATCAAGCACCTATATGACAGCGTCCAAACGGTTGCACCTAAAAGTGTTGCTTCCATTTACTCACCTTTGCCGCACGTGGCCCCAGTGAAAGGTGTCCCAGAGCAATCGCAATGAAATCTGTTCCACCCTTCTAGACAATGTCCACCATGCATGCAGGGCTGTGAAGAACAATGAGGGGGTTGCGTATGACAAGCAGGTCTCACAGCACCTGAGAAACGAACAGAAAACCATTGTTGTACAATTTATGATAACTGTTAGAATTATTTTAATGTCACAATCAGTAATGGCTCTAAATTATTTAAAGAAGATTACAATTAAATAAAGACTCCGAGGCATAAGGGAGTATGTCCAAAAAATTGAATTTTACCAGAAAAATCTCATGATACAGAAAATACTGATACAGATACAGAAAAAACTGCATCATTTTGTTTTTCTTAATTTATAAAAAAAAACCTGCAAGTTAGGCCTTTAAAGTCCCTTCAAATACAAAATAATTAGGTATACATATTTTACAAGTAAAAATTTAATTTAAATTAGAATATTAATAAAGATGGGATTGTAAAACATCGCAGTTACAAGAAAGATAGAGAAGTTGCAAAAGCTAGGTTCAATGAACAATAAAAATTAGTTTAACAAAAATATTTATTTCTCTATATTGTTAAAACTATTCAGATTTATTCGGCAATTATCAGAAACAGTACAAAGTGTTGTTAAAAGTCGACTTAAGTAACGATGAGAACGTATAAAAGATGAATTATTCGCTATAAGCCAAATGATTCATCAAGTGTTTTTTGAGAGACTGAAATATTATTTCACAAATTTTGAGACACAATATTTTAAAAAGTACTTTTTAATAAGGATTGTTTAAAAATGGTAAAATAGTGATATTTTTGCCATTAACAGATGAAAGTGTGCAGAGCAAAACTTGATAATTAACAAAATAAAAAATTTTTAAGAGAGTAAAAAAAAATTCTGTAAAATCTAGATCACTATTTAAAGATGAATCGAATGTAAACTCTCGAGCTGAAGTGTTGTTGAATTGAGACCAAAACATGTTATTCAGAAAAGTTACTTAGGTTCGAGGAAATGGATGTGAAATTTTACAAGCTCAAGATGACATATAACGTTAAAAAATTTAATTTTCATTTTTAAAATGAAATAAAATCCTTCTTCCGATATATTGAGTTTCTGAATACGGGTAAACACAGTTTGATATAAAATAGCGAATTTCGATAAAATCGAACGTGAATGTTATTGCGATTAAAATTGCTTGGGTTTTCCAAAAGCGGGTTTGGACAGATATTAAACAACATATTTACAATTTTTTTCAAGAATAAAAACCAATGTTAAAAGGTTGAACAAAGATATTATTTCGTTAAGATTGTAACTAAATTGTGACAAAAATTGTGATATATTTGTTTTAAATCATTGTATCAAAATGATATTTTGAAAAATTCCTTTAGCACAATGTATATTTTATTTTTTTTAAATTTTTCATGCATAATTAACTCATATTCGATACAAATTTTAGGTATCTAGTTCTGTACTTCAACCCTTTGAATGTTAAATGTTTAAATAATTTCCCTAAACAAATTGTACAGTTTTGATTTCTTTTAATAGATAAAAAATATTCTTATTTATAGTAACGTTAACTTAAAATAATTTGCTTAATAATGAGTTTGCTCACTGATAGCAATTGTTTATATTATGAAAAATACGATATACAACTTTGGATTACTCCTCGTAACAGAATATTAGTCGACTGATTCAAAAGAAATTCTGTATTCTAATTTTCTAATTCCTAACAATCTGTGTAAATCATGAATTTATAATAATTGCATCAAATTTAACTATCACTATAGTCTTGCAAAGTTTCATCTTAAATCAGGTAAATATGAAGTTACTAATAGTATATTTTATGTTTTAAAAAACACTTATTGGATCAAAAAGGCAGGATATAGATTTTTGCATGCAATTAAAAAAAAGTAAATATCACAATTGATATCTGCTAGTAAAGTATCATCCTGATGACTCTTTCTAATTTTTAGCATTCAGTAATTTATTATGACTGGAAAAATAAATTTGATTTACTTTTAAATATCTACAGCGTACATTTTTGGTAAGAAATTTGTTGAAAAAGTTTAAAATTGTTATTGGACATCAACCGATCGTAAAAAATAGTTATTTTATTATTAAGTCTATTAACAATTTTTACCTGTTGTCTAGCATTAGCTAAATAGATTACGTTTTTAATAACAATTTATAAAATAAGCAATTTTTGACAATGTTAATTTATTGTTATTATTATTACAATGTTTAATTATTCGTAGTTAAAAAATGTTTTTACATGTACTAAGTCCCAGATTATTACAGAAAAAAATTATGTGTTCTGCTAATTCTCAAAGAAGCAAAGTTACTAATTAATTCGTTTATAAGAAATAAAAAGAAATGCCTTTTTGAATGTAAAAATAAATTTTGTCTTTAAAGAAATTGACTAAAAGAGATTTGTTTTATGGCGCTTTTTCAGAAAAACTATTTCATTTATTGAATAATAAAAATGCAATATTGTGTGCGCCTAGCAAATGGCAACCAACAAAGTCAATGGGATTACTGTAATCTGTGTTGCCGCATGAAAGGCGCATACAGTTCTTCAATTACTGAAAAAATATAAATGTTATACTGAAAAACAGCTCGAAATTTCATCATTATTCGGAATACAAAGTTGTGAGAATAGTGAAAAATACTGCCAGAATAAGTTGTACCAGAAATATTAAATTTTGAAATTTAAAGGCACGAAATTAAAAAAAAGCAGGGGTGTTTTTCAATGTTGGAACAGTTTCAAAGTGTGGAACTAAATTCCATGGAATTGATGAAAATGAAACACCTGACATTTTGGGACTTTGCAATCAACACCCGATTTTTCTTTTTCTTTTTTTGAATTGAATTTTTTTTATTTCTTATTCAACAACATACTTACAATTTTCTATTGCTAAACTTTTCCATTATACCATTTCTTCTAAGACTTTGAAATTCATAAAAAAGGTCATAAATCAATGTAAAAACTAACTACAAAAAATTTCTTAGTGCATTTGAGTAAAAAAAAATTTGTAATAATGTTATAAGCAAATTGATTACCAAAAGTTTTTTTTTGTGATTTGCAATTATTGGCTAATTTTGACCCATAGCTTTTGTATAAAGTATCTCAGATAATGATGTGCGCTTACAACAAGTTAAGAATAGCTAATGAATGACAATTATTTAAACAATTTTTATAAAAAAATGCACATTTTGACAATTTTTTGATGAATAGGCTTGATAATTTTGCTGAATTAACTTAAAATGTTTTGCTAAGACTCCTTGCTATTATGCTTTTTATAGTGACCAAAAAATGTTAATTACTTAAACAATTTTTACAAAAAAATGCACATTTTGACCACTTTATGGTGAAAAGGCTTGATTTTTTTTGCTGAATCAACTTAGAATTTTTCGCCTAAGACTCCTAGCTATCATATTTTTCATAGTGACCAAAAAATGTTAATTATTATAAACAAATACAATTTGTTTATAAAAATTGTTTGCATTATTAACATTTTTTGGTCACTATGAAAAACATGATAGCAAGGAGTCTTAGGAAAAATATTTTAAGTTGATTCCGCAAAAAAAAAATCAAGCCCTTTCATCAAATAATTGTTAAAATGTGCATTTGTTTATAGAAATTGTTTGAATAAATAAAATTTTTTTGAAACTATAAAAAATATAATACCAAGGAGTCTTAGGAAATATATTTTAAGTTGATTCAGCAGAATTATCAATCCTTTCCATAAAAAAATAATCAAAATGTGCATTTGTTCATGAAAATTGTTTAAATAATTAACATTTTTTGGTCGCTCTGAAAATACGATAGCAAGAAGTCTTAGGCAAAACGTTTGAAGTTAATTTCGCAAAAAAATCAAGTCTTTTCACCATAAAATGGTCAAAAAGTGCATTTGTTTATAAAAATTATTTACATAATTAACATTTTTTGGTGACTATGAAAAACATAATAGCAAAGAGTCTTAGAAAAAACATTTTAAGTTGATTTCGCAAAAAAATCAAGCCTTTTCATCAAAAAATATTCAAAATGTGCATTTGTTTGTAAAAATTGTTTAAATAATTAGCAATCATTAGCTATTCCTAACTTATTGTAAGAGCACATCATTGTCTGAGATACTTAATACAAAATATATGGGTTTAAATTAGCTAATCATTGCAAATCACGAAAAAATGAATTTTGTTAATTATTTTGTTTATAACATTATTAAAAAAATTTTGGTTACTCTAAACAACTAATAAATTATTTGTAGTAAGTTTTTACATTGATTTATGACCTTTTTCAATGAATTTCAAAGTTATAGAAGAAATCGTATCAAGGAAAAGTTAAGCAGCAAAAAGTTGTAAGTTTCTTGTTAAATAAGAAATTTCTGTTAAAAAAAAAATAAAAACTGCACAGTTCAATATTATACCTGGAAGCCTTATGGTCAATTCTAAAGAAGAAAAATCAAAATCCGTTAAGAATTGCACTGTCAGTCGATTTTTGTTCAAAAAATGTACTTTTTCTCCCACTGTGAGTCGGTCCTTTTTCATTTCCTCTTCTTTATCTTATTCTATCCTACGTTTATCAACGTCTTTCTTTTTCGATCTCTTTTTCAATCTAAATTTACGTCCATCTTTTTAAAAACTTTAATCTCTATCTCATAATATTCTTTATAATGTCAGTATTTTTCTATCTCTCTGTTAATCTAAATTCCCGTCCATCCTTTTTAATTTCTTCTTCTTTATCTTATAAAATCCTATGCCTATCAACATCTACACTACCGTCAGAAATTATGAAATCGATTGACGCAAGCACTATTAAAAATCACTGCTGGCTTTGAACCACGATAACCCAGCGAAAAGAAATGACAGGGCATTAAAAAAAAAAACAGTTGGAAAGCCTATGAAATTTCACGTCTAGTAATGTCAAATAGATTTTTTTTGATCTGCTCAATAGAATACATCACTTGATGTTTTAAAAAAAATTATAGATTTTCTAAAATTTTGTACCTCCACTTTAACTTTTAGCATGATCTAGGAAAATTGTTCGAAAAACCTTAAAATTATACGACATAGAGCCTGAAATTTTATCTTAAATGTGAGACAAAAAAAATTAAAAAATCTTTATCGGTTCCCGAGATACGATCAAAAATGTTCAATCGTATCTCAGTTGAGTTTTAGTCGTCGATCACGGTTCTCGGCCGGTCTGCTTCTGGCCTCCTTCGTTGAGGCAGGACCGAATAGGCCACGCACAGAGGTGGTGCTTGATTTGGGCTCTCTTATACTTTTGATTCTGCTCATCAGTAATTTTTATTTCAAATTATTGTACATTTTTAAAATTATTAATTGTTTTTTGTAAAATATTTACAATTATTTAAATTCAGAATTATCCCCATATTAAAGAATATGAAAATGATGAACAGTTTTTTTATTTCTTAAAATCGTGATCAACTAGAACATTAATAAAATTGTAGGTATATTGCTACGAGAGTAAACTATTTTTCAAACAAATTAGGCAGCTAAATTCTAAATAATTTATTTATATGAAAAACACTCAAAAATATTAAAAGTGAAAAATAATGAAATTCGCAAAATAAATTAAATACAAAGCAGTGCGTTAATGTAATGAAAAATATATTTTTAATTTCAAATAAGTAGTTTATTATTTTCCTTTGTGCAAACATTTTTCTTACACAAACAACTCGCTCATTATTTAATTTTTCGATGATCAAAGTTACAAAATAAAGCCACAATCAAGCACCACCTCTGTGCGTGGGCTATTCGGTCCTGCCTCAACGAAGGAGGCCAGCAGCAGACCGGCCGAGAACCGTGATCGACGACTAAAACTCAACTAAGACACGATTGAACATTTTTAATCATATCTCGGGAAACGATGAAGGTTTTTTAAGTTCCTTTGGCTTAAATTAAAGACAACATTCCAGGCTCTATGTCGTATAACTTTCAGATTTTTGCAACAATTTTTGTAAGTCATGCTAAAAGTTTAAGTAGAGGTACAAAATTTTAGAAAATCTAGAATTTTTTTAAACTTATCACGTGCTGTATTTTCTTCAGCAGATGAAAAAAATCTGTTTGATATTGCTAGACGTACAATTTCATAGTCTTTCCAACTGTTTTTTTTTTAAATGCCCCGTCATATTTTTTCACTGAGTTATCGTGGTTCAAAGCCAGCAGTGATTTTTAATATGCTTGCGTCAATCGATCTCATATTTTCCGACGGTAGTGTATCTTTTTGTTTAACTATTTTTCAATCTAAATTAGCGTTTATTTTTTAAAATCCCCTCTTCTCTATCTCAATCCCATCATTTATCTGTTTATGTCATCAACCAGCGAAAAAAATTAAATTTCGAAAAAAAGTTTCTAATCAAATAGTTAAACTTTTAATCATAAAGATGATTTTCAACAATGAATTTTCAAGAAAGATGACCTTTCTAAAATAAAAGAAGAATTTTTGAACAAAAAAGATCACTTTAACGAAATAGTTGAACTTTTAACAAAATAAGTGCATTTTTGACAAAATATGTAGTTAAATTTTAAACTAAAGTGTTAAATTTTCTAACAAAAAAATTAGAATTCAACCTGAAACGTTAAATTTTTAGCAAAAAACATAATTTTTAGCCAAGAAACATTTTTCTACCATAAAAGATGAATTCCCGATTCAAAAAGACGACTTTTCAACCAAACTGTTTAATATTCGACTAAAAAAGATACGTTTTTCAACGAAAAATTGATTGATAAAATTCGCAGTAAAAAATTTTTTTTTACAAAGTATTTCAACCTGAAACTGACAAGTTTAAAAAAAAATGAATTCTCAACAAAACATATATTAGCTGATATTTCAACTAAAAATATGCTCATTTAAAGTCGAAAACAGTTCAATTCAACGAAAAAAGAAAAAATTCTAACAAACTAGTTGCATTATCAAGTAAAACAGTTGAATTTTTAACCGAAAAAGATGATTTTTCAACATGAATTTTGAACTAAAAAATTTATATTTTCAACAAAAAAAGGAATAGTTAGATTTTCAGTATAAAAAATTCATGGGTATGTTACATTTTAAATAAAAGATTAATTTGCAACAGAAAATGAAACGAGCTTTCAACAAAATAGTTAAATTTTCCAGCAAAGATAGGAATTTTTCAAGAAAAAAAAACAAAAATTTTTTTACAAAAAAGATGATTAACCACTAGTGGAAAATATAATAACGTTTTTAAAAAGACGAGATAAATTCCGAACAAAAAATATAAAAGTAGACTTTAAACAACAAAGATTAAGTTTTAACCAAAAACAGATGGATTTTGTTAGTGAGTTCTATTAATTCAGGTCAAAAAAAAGTGAAAAAGCCAGAAAAAAGGGAAGTTTCTTGAAAACAGGGGGAAAAAGTATGTTTGAAAAAATCGGAAAACAGAAGAATTCATTAAAAAAGGAGAAAAAAAATAAATTGGGGAAAGAGTGTGCTGTAAGAAATATGAAATTGATTTTCACATTTATTAAGTTAGTATTTCACTTTTTTTACGGGGAGGGGAGGGGGTATTTCGAAAAATAAAATATGAATAATGAAATTACAAAAAACTAAAATCAGTCAAGTTTGCATTTATTATAAAAAATAAATTGGATGAGGCTTTAAAGCGAATAAATTCAAGACGGGAGAGCATATTGAGGGATGGCAAACGAGGCGATAAAAAAGATTCAAAGTGTCACGATAAATAATCAATCTGAAACTATCTTAATTAAACAGCTTATAAAATATTATTCCCAGATCGTTTATCTTTCACAAGCAGAGTAATGGTTCTATGAAAATGAAATTTGTGTCTACTTCGAGAATCAATTTTTCTCTGGTACGGAAAACGGTGATAAGAAAGTAAATTTGATTTCGATCTTAATTCAAATTTAAAAATAGAGATACTAAGCTCAAGATTTGTTCCAATCTGTAAGGTAGCCTACCAAAGATTTTGTTGAATAGAGGCATGAATGTTTAACTCAATTGATTAAAATATATCTGTTTTTGTTTTAAATATTGTTCGAAAAACAATTGAACATTCATTTTTACTTTAAGCGGTAAACAGAAGGGGGGGGGCTAACATTTTTAATTTTATAGGCAGAAAATCCAACAATTTGGTATAAAATTTCACTATTCGGTCAAAAGTTGAAATACTTTCTTGAAAATACATTATTTCGGTTTTTTAACATAAAAATTAACTATTCAATTTTTCAATGACAATGTATCTTTTTTAGTAGATAAATAAACTAGGTATAAAATGGAATCACTTTCTTGAAAATGAATTTTTTTGGTTAAAGATTCATTATTTTAGTAGCAAATTTGTCTCTTATTAAAAAATTAAAAAATGGTTGAAAATTACATTTTTGGTTTAAAAGTAATTTTTAAACTGAAAAATAAACTATTGTATTAAAAATTAAAATTTGTGTTGTAACTTCATATATTCAGGTTAAAAAATAAACTTTTTTCTACAGAAAATTCTTCTTTTTGTTTTAAGAAATCAAGAATGTGGTATAAAGTTCAACTGCTTTGCAGTACATTTCTAAAAATATAAATGTTTAAAAAAAATTTGAATTTTCCTTTTTATGGTTTAAAATTAACTTTCTTGTTGAAACTTCATATATGAATAAACATTTGTTTATTGTTTTCTAAGAACTAAATTTGTGTTCTTTTTGAAATATGAACTATTATATTTTGTGCAAATTCGTCTTTTTTGTATCAAAATTCAACTCTTAGGTAGAAAGTTGAAATACTTCCTAAAAAATTGATTTTTTAAATAAAGATTCACAATTTTAGTAAATAATTGATCTATTTTGTTCATGTTAAAAATAAATGGTTGAAAATTCCTTTTTATTTGGTTAAAAATAAATTCTCTATTGAAAGTTGAACTATTTGGTTCAAAATTAACTTTTTTGTTTAAGCTTCATATTTTTGGGTTATTTTTTAAACTATTTTAAATAGTCAATTCCTGTTTTTAATTAAAAATTTATTTTTCAGATGAAATGTATATTATTTTATTTTTGGTTAACAATTTATCTCTTTAGATTAAAAATTCAACTATTTTGTTCAAAATTCATGTACTTAGGTCAAAATCTTTTTTCTTTGGGTAGAAAATAATAATTCTTGGTTGCAAATTTGAATTTATTTCTTAAAAATTGATTTTCCTTAAAGATTCATAATTTTAGTAGGAAATTCATCTCTTTGGTTAAAAAATGAAAAAACTTGTTGAACATTCATTGTTTTGGTTAAAAACGAATTTTTGAACTGGAAAAACTATTCTTAATCAATTCGTTTTTTCAATTGAAAATTAATTTTTTTAAATAACAATTTAACTATTTGATAACAATTTAACTATTTGATATTTGGTTGTAAATTTATTTGATTGTTTAAAAAATTATTTTTTTTGTAAAAGTTTGATCTTCTTGGTTAAAAATGAAGCTATTTAGATAGAAATTGATAATTATTCTCGAAAATTCATATCTCTTGGTAAAAAAATTAATTTTCTTATTTGAAAATTCAACTATCTTCTAGAAAGGTTATCTTTTGGTCTCTAAAATTAAACATTATTGATCAAATTTTATTTAACGGCCAGAAAATCTATTTTAATTAAGAATTTAACTACTTTCTTGGAAATTATTTTTTGTTTGTTCAATTTAACTGCTTTTGTGTCCAAGAAACATGTATAGAGGAAAAATTGACAAACGACTGAGTTATTACTCTATTATATTATTATTTTTTATTAT